>JACXGK010001625.1:0-27992 GCA_016801125.1 Novumbra hubbsi | reverse complement strand
AACGCCCTCTCCCGGATTTATGACCATGAGGGAAGAACCGTGGACACCTCCCCCATCATCCCTGGCACGCACATCGTTGCACCGTTGGTGTGGGAGGTGGACGCGGACATACGGAGGGCACTCCGGGCTGAGCCCTCCCCGCCTCACTGTCCGGATGGTTGTACGTACGTGCCAACTGAGGTGCAGGACCGGCTTTTGTTTTGGGCCCATACGTCTCCCTCCTCTGGTCATCCGGGCGTGGGCAAGACATTGACGGCGGTGAACGGTAAATACTGGTGGCCTACTCTGGCTAGGGACGTCCGGGTTTACGTCTCCTCCTGTTCGGTGTGTGCCCAGAGTAAGTCTCCCAGGCACCTGCCCTCGGGTAAACTACTTCCTTTGCCTATCCCGCAACGGCCATGGTCACATCTGAGTGTCATTTTTATAACCGACTTACCTCCTTCCCAGGGTTGCACCACCATCCTGGTCGTTGTGGATAGGTTCTCGAAGGCCTGTCGTTTGCTCCCCTTGCCTGGTATCCCTACGGCCCTGCAGACCGCGGAGGCACTCTTCTCTCATGTCTTCCGGCACTATGGGGTCCCGGAGGACATAGTGTCTGACCGGGGTCCCCAGTTCACGTCCAGGGTTTGGAAGGCGTTCATGGCGAAGCTGGGGATCGCGGTCAGCCTTACCTCCGGGTTCCACCCCGAATCCAACGGCCAGGTTGAGAGGGTGAACCAGGAGGTAGGCAGGTTCCTGCGCGCGTATTGCATGGACCAACCAGCGCGGTGGGCTGCCTTTCTGCCATGGGCCGAGTACGCTCAGAACTCCCTCCGCAGTTCCTCCACCAACCTGACGCCGTTCCAGTGCGTCCTCGGCTATCAGCCGCCGCTAGGGCCCTGGAACGCAGAACCATCCGATGTGCCGGCGGTGGAGGACTGGTTCCGGGGGGCGGACGCCACCTGGCGTGCGGCCCATGTGCGGTTGGGCAGAGCGGCCCAGCGGCACAAGACAGCCGCTGACCGCCGTCGCTCTGACGCCCCAGGCGACCGCGTCTGGTTGTCCACGCGGAACCTGCCTCTCCGGTTGCTCTGCCGGAAGCTGAGCCCGCGGTATGTGGGGCCGTCCAAAGTCCTGAGGAGAGTCAATGAGGTATCGTATCGGTTGCAGTTACCTTCCACGTACCGCATCAATCCGACGTTTCATGTGTCTCTCCTCAGGCCGGTGGTGAATGGTCCCCTCCAGGAACATGAGATTCGGGCATCTCCTCCTCCACCGCTGGACGTCGACGGGTCCCCAGCTTACGCCGTGCGGTCGGTGTTGGACTCCCAGCGTCGGAGGGGGGGCCTGTAATATCTCGTGGAGTGGGAGGGGTATGGCCTTGAGGAGCGGAGCTGGGTGCCTCGCTCGGACGTCCTCGACCCGTCCCTCCTCCGAGATTTCCATCGGCGTTGTCCGGGGCGTCCTGCTCCGCGCCCTCCGGGTGGAGCTGCGCCTACGGGGGGGGGGTTCTGTCACGTCTCTGCCTAGTGGCGGCCACTCCCCTGTGCGCGCGGTTCCCCGGCGTTCGACCCAGAGGTCGAACGCCGGGGAAAACTAGCTTCTGGATTCAAACAATTTCCTGCCCAAACATTTGTCTAAATAAATTAATAAAATGTTTGCTGTTGACGGTTGGGTTTCCACATGTTATATTCAAACCAGGCACACAGAAATTATCATTAGCTGCTTGGGAGCTGCGTAATTGCATTGTTTAAATTTGTTATTTATTACCTTGATTACATTAACTGAAAGTTTATTTTACATTATTGGTAATGCAGATATGCCCATATTATTTTATCTGGGATGTATTATTTCACCTCATGAACGTTTGGGCAAAGACCTGTTTGTATTTAGCTAGTGCAGTAGCTAATTTAGGTTTAGCTACCACTAAAGGGCTTTTCAAATTGTCCAAAAAAGTCTGAGCATGTTGGTACATTGAATTCTAAGGACTTCACTGACTGGTAGGATGTTGTTAAGCTGCTAAGCTGATGAAGATGCCTACCACTGTTCTTTGTGTCGAAAGGGGGCTCAATACTTCACTACTTTTGTGACTGGAACACATTAAAACATACAAACGATTCAGCTTTTGTGGCAACCATGAAGAGCCATCGTCAGAGACGTTTCTGGCAGGTACATAATGGATGTTTTACAACCACCTTCTGAGAGAGCACTGCGCATATTACATAATTTCAATTACATCCTTAATTAGAGGAAGAGCAACTCAAATCTGTCTACTGGCTGTTATCTAAGACAGCTGTATGGAAACACAACCTTGTATTTGTTCTGAATGTCAAATGTTTACCTGTGTGAGTGCTCATTTTAGCTAACCCCTGTGCATTTGCTTGTGTATTTCTTGTGCGTGTGTGAGATGTTTGTGCACACCTTAGTTATTCTATTTCTATAAAATGTTTGTATAGCTTGATGAAAGATTTGAATAGATTTATGGAACAACACAGTATTTTGCTATACAAACTCAATTTCTTTGACAAACTGAACGAACGTTGCATAAAGTCGCATCAAGATTTTCTAGAGTGGGTCGGTCACTGCAAAAAAAAGAATCAACACAAAGGGAGCTATGTTAAACAGAAATGACAATGTACTGTCTATTCACTCCCGGGGGTTTTATTCTGTATACCTCTAAACCTCTAGATGCTTTTTAAGAGGCTTTCATTCACTACAGGTCCACTCTAACACGGCTAAACAAGAATCAGAAGACGAGGTGACCTTTGCTGTCCTACTCCCCCACTTCCTCTCTCCCTCTTTGCTCTCTCTGCTCCTCTGAGTACAAACCAAGGCCCCTGCCGACCCAGGTTTGCTCTGTAGCCCCGGTACCTCTCGCAACACCTGCCACCCTTCACAATAACACAACAACAGCAGCAACGTCCGCCCTCCCCATGAACACCTCCACTCTGCTAAAACACATATCTGGCGTGGAGCCAGCTCCTACCTCACAGACACGCATGCCCTCACACACAGACACAAGCGTGCCCTCACACACAGACACAAGCGTGCCCTCACACACAGACACAAGCGTGCCCTCAAACACAGACACAAGCATGCCCTCACACACAGACAAAAGCATGCCCTCACACACAGACACGCATGCCCTCACACACAGACACACATGCCCTCACACACAGACACAAGCGTGCCCTCACCCACAGACACAAGCGTGCCCTCACACACAGACACGCATGCCCTCACACACAGACACACATGCCCTCACACACAGACACAAGCGTGCCCTCACACACAGACACAAGCGTGCCCTCACACACAGACACAAGCGCGCAGCCACATGAAAGACACGCGGACGTTTACCAAGCAGTACCGAGCACACGCACACTTTCTTATTCCACATCAGGTCACCTTTGTGTGTGAGTGTGTGTTTGTCATTAAACATGTCTATGTGTTTGTGAGTTTATGCTGATGTATGTGTGCGTGTCTGCATGAATATGTGTGTGTCTGCATGAATATGTGTGTGTCTGCATGAATATGTGTGTGTATGCATGAATATGTGTGTGTATGCATGCACATGAATGGGATGAGCTGTGGGGGAGCCTGGCTGACAGCTCCATTTGGTTGCTTATTATGAATGCAGCAGCTTCTGTACAGACAGATGGCGTAAGAGAAAGAGAGGGAGGGACATAGGGAGACAAGCAGAGAGAAAGTGAAGGAGATAAAGTATAAAGAGAAAGGCAGGTTTATGACAGCATTAATTACAGCAGTAAACTGTCAAGCAGACACAATGGCTTGCTTTATATGAGCAGGGTGCTGTCAATATATTCCCATTATTGAGTTTTAAATTCCACAGCATCTCACCCAACAACCATGTCCTGCGAAACGCAGGGCTCGCATTGCTTTATACATGGAGATAAACTGGGCTACAACATTTGCAACTCCACTTAGGGGATGGTCCATTGCCATGAACTGTGTTTGTGTATTTGATCACAAACTCAAGACAATAAGAATATGATTAACAAATGTATTGTGTCAGGTTCAGTAAAACTCAAAGCACTGCCGGAATAACTGGTTTTCCTCCATTAGTACATGGAGGAAGACAATGAAGAACAAAGAGTGTTTGTGTAATTTAATGTCTTTTTCTATCCCTCCATCATCATGTCCTGTATTACATCTAAAATCCCTTCACTACAGGCCACAAATGTATTGATAATAGACAATAAGATTCCTCTAAAACAAACACAAAACTACCCAGGAAATATGTGTGCGCCTGTGAATGTTGAGCACAAATTGTGAATGTGAGCTCCATAGTAAAATGTGTGAAGGTGAGCGTGCTCTTGGTTGTCCATATGTAGAAAGGGTAATTAAATACCCCCATGCTGCTTAACTGCTCACTACGGCCCCATGAAGGTAGACTACTACACCAGGAGCAGAATACACAATGACCAGCCGACTTCTGTACTCAGAATTCAGCCCAAGGATGTAACACACTTAGTACACACCGTGTGGAGGTCAATATGAACTGTATTGCGTAGCAGTTATAATATGCTAATGTCCATTAGTAAATAATGCAAATCCAAATGATAGTATAATAAATGTTTACACTCCAGGTATACTGCTAGTTCTCGAGTTGACAGCAAATCTTCGTTAGATAAACCATTAACTCATTCCTTGATGTATGAAAACATGTACTCTCACCTCGCATTGACTGACCATGGCTAGATGTCGCATATGTGAGTAACAGGTTCAGTTATAACTCCATTAGTTGATTCTTTGTTTGTGGTCAATATGTTTTTCTGTTCCCAATAGAACATCTATAACACACTTTGAAGAACAGAGGCAGTTAGAAAAAGAAGACAATTAGTCCATTATCCCTTGGGCTAAGGCATATTCAGCTGGTATTTGCATTAAAAGCATACACCTATTCAGTCAAATGCCTTATTGTTTCCAAGTATCCAATAATTTTACAGCTACGGTCCCCATCAAAAACATTTGTGAAACAGTTCTCTTTTGAGTTCTGATGGTTCCAGCAGGAACATTTTCTTTTACATATAATATATACAGAACAAGTCAAAGGTTTGGAAACACCTACTCATTTAAGGGTCTTTCTTTAGTTTTACTTTGTTTCACATAGTTAAAGAATAGTACAGACATCTAAACTATAAAAGAACATATAGAATCATGTAGAAACCCTAAAGATTTTAAAAAGATCAAAATACATTTGATATTGTATATTCTTTGATGTAACCATCTTTTCCTTAATGACAGATGTGGACAAAGGTGTTTAGCACTGTCTCAACCAGCTTTATAAGGTAATCTCCCGGAATGCTTTTCCTTCTCTCTGCAGTCCAACTCTTCCCAAACCATCACAAATGGGTTTAGTTTGGGTGATTGTAGGGACCAGGTCCTCGGAGAGCCATACAATTAATTTGAGGGTGGACTGGGATTAATCCATTTATACACAGGCAATGTTTTTCTTATTGACGCGGGTTAATAAAGCCATTTTAAAAGGAGTCAAACGGTGTTAATGATTAACTGACCAAATTATTAACACCACGCTATTCAACCTTTAGTATATGGGGCAATGCCCTGCAACGGAATATTCCGTATTTGTCTGAGACACAGTTGACCAAAGGGTGAGAAGGAAAATGGGAAATCAAGAGGTAGCGAGGGGTTGTGTACCCGAACAGCATTAGATCCTGTTTAAATCATTCACGTCTGACTGCACAATGTGTCCTTGTGTCCAACGGGCAGAAAGAGCACCCATTGTATATTTCAAATCAGTATTTAGAAGTTGCACACACACAAACACATATGTACACAAACACAGATATAAACCTACACACGTTCAAGCAGACACATGCACACACATGGCAAAGCAGCGAAACGCGGCCCTCATTTAGCACTCTCTATTACAGAGGATAACCCCTGGTGCAATGTCCCTGCCCAGCACTACAGCGGTATAAATCAAGTCACAGTGACTCACAACCCCCCATTATCAGCTGGATATGTATTAGAGCTGACAAGGCCTGGGTCTTCAGACAGTACTACTGTACAGATGTTAGACTCATTTAAGATGCTCTCACAGGCTATTTGAAAGGGGTTTCATTATTCTTACTAGGCTGCTGCTCTGAGACAATTCGTCTTATTGGAATGCCACACGCTCAGGTACAAAAACACACTGCGGACAGGCTAGACGCAGAAAAGGTGATTTGCTAACCCCCATCTACACTTTCATCAGCCACCTTTATTTACAGGGTGTGCACAAATTTACAGAAATACCTAACACAATATATGTTTAAGGACCTAATGAAGCCTTTGCCTTCACAACAACTCCAATTCTTCTTGGAAATGGAATGAGGTCCTGAACTGTGTGTACTGGGATATTGCGCAATTCTTTAAGAAGGATGAATGAGGTGGAAATCTGGTTCACAATATGTGCTCCTGAATTTCCCATAAAGGTTTAGGTGATTCTCAGGCCTGCTGATTGGTGAGGCCATGGAAGTCATTTGATGTCATCCTGGTATTCATTAAACACTCTAGAATGTCTTTACCAGTGTGTATGGGGGCTTTATCAACCTGGAAGATTTGAAGATCACGAGGGAACCGTGTTTGCACCAGATGGTGCACCTGGTCCTGTAAAATGGCTTCATATTCCTTGGCAGTTATACGACCATGCAGAGCAATCATTGAACCCGATGACTCCCACAAGATGACTACATATACCACAACAGCTCCCCCATGTTTGACAGTTGGCTGCAGAAATTTTAGGCTAAAGGCATCCTTTGGATCTCTCCAAACGTAAACAGGTTTGATGTAGAACATAGGGTGATTAATGACTCACCAGCATTGACATTCTTTTGGAAACCGTTTTATGACTTGGTTCACAATCAACTCTTTTTTTAACAATTACCATTTACTAGGCAGTTAAAAGAAGATGCAACTGCTGCTTTATCTATGTGCATGAATATGGTATTAGCATATCAAATCCGCATATCTCACATACAAATTAGGAAAATTCCTCATGTGACACAAATACGAAAATGTCTTAATTTCACTGGTAGAAAGAGGCCTTCGTCCTTTTTTTCAAATTCAAAGTGATTTCTAGCTCTTGTACATTTTTGAAAAGCTCCCCTTTGAGAGAAGGAACCGAATCGGACAAGAAAGTAGCCAGAGACAATCAGTCAACACCTACCCTGTAATGCTATCACCAATAAAAACATTGTTGGGACTAATGGCCCGATTGAACAAGATCATATCTATCTACCACTGTGTAATCAATAAATCGGTAAAATACAAAGGTTACATTTATTATTACAAACCATGACCACATTCAAAATATTGATTAGAATGTCTTCATTTGTTTACCATCTCGGTGCCAAATTTCTGAAATCATTTCAATAACTTGAAACATTCTAGTGTCTAGCAGCGGAATATCTCTTTAATTGTTGCACAATTACTCTGTCAAAGTTTGTTTAGGATAATTAGCAAATATCTTAACAAAATGATTGCATTACCTTTATATTAAACTTGCATCATTGCCCAAAAAACAATAGTGGATCACAAAGGGAAGTACTGAATACAACATGAATGTCTTAGTAATACAGGAGCACACTCAAAAATATTAAGCCCCCTTGAATATTTCCAGATTTTATTACATTACAAGATTAACTCAAAATATATAAAATTTGAAGTTTTTTCCATTGATCAAACGAAACATTTCCATCTTTGCAATATTCTTTTTTACGGTTCAAAATGAATTACAAATTGAAAACAGAAACAAATTGATTGCACAAATACTCACCCCCTTTAGTCAATATTTGGCTGCAATTACTGCCAAGAGTCTATTTGGAAACTCTACCGGCTTTGAACATCATGAAACAGCCCTTTTCTCTTTGCACAGTTGCTCAAGCTCCATCAACAGCAATTATTTCTTTGTGGTGAGCAATTTACAAATCTTTTTTCAAATGGATTGAGGTCAGGGCTTTGAGTGTGCCACTCCAGGACATTGACCTTCTTTTTTTTGCCACTTCAGTGTGGGTTTAGTTGTATGCTTGTGGTCATTGTCCTGCTAGTAGAAGAATCTTCACCCAGGTCCCAGGTCTCTTGTAGACTTCAGCAGGTTTTCTTACAGGATTTCTCTGTAAATATTGACATCCATTTTGCTTTCTATTCTGGAAAGTTGTTCAGGCCCTGATGCCACTAACATGCTTCACGAGGGGATGGTGTTCTCAGGATGATGTGTGCTGAAAGACCTACGTAGTGCTCAACGCTGAGGCCAAAAAGACCTATTCTGGTCACGTCAGACTCATCAGAAATTGCTCATATTCCAAATTATTTCTTACTCAATGGTTTAATTACATCACCTTTATCTATAGATATTATTTGAAAGAAGATAAAATATTGATATGTCCATATTTCTTAAAATGTAACAAAATATTTCATGGGATGTCCTAATGTTTTTACATGACTTGTATGCATTTGTTTTAATCACTGATGACTGGATGGCAGACCTTTTTTTTTGATCCAGACCTCTGGCTTTTTTGACAAACCTTGGTCAAATCTATATAATTGGTGAACCAAAGAGAGGCATTTTCGTTTCCACCTACATTAATACACAATATTATTAAATTGTTTGGGATACGAGCAGCTACTAAATGACTATAATTTAAATGAATATATGTTATTGTTTCAGGACCCAATCAGTCTAACCCTTTTCTTCTTTATGGTGTCCAGAATGGAACAAATTAGTCATATATTGTTGGATAATAGAATTTCAACAATATCTTTTAATAAATATCTCATAATATTCAGAAGCTAATTTAAGTTTTAGTAAAATATATGTTACATTTCAAAATCTAGAACACTAAGGTTGGCTCAACAGACTCTATAGCAGGGGTGCCGAAACGTTTTCTTATGAAGGGCCAAAAATCTAACTTGACTGAGGGCCTGTGGGCCTGTGGGCCTGTGGGCCGAAAGCAACATTGCATTATACCAAACTGTATTCAATTATATGGCGTGGCGGGCCAAATCAAAGGGCCCTAGTTTGTCACCCTGCACCAAAGCAATGGAGCTTATGAGCCACCTAAATCAGTGCAGCATTAATGCCCCTGTGAGGACCACTTTACCTGAAGCTACAAAGACAAGGGGTTCTTAAACACAGTTCTGCACAGCAAACATGAAAGGGCCCTAAAGAAACGGAAAAGGTGAGATGATTAGCCTGGAACTGTTCTCGATCATGGCCTATGATGTATTCTGTCAGGTGCAACCAGGTATTAGCTGGGCATTCTTTACTCAGGACCATGTGCATGGCACTTAAAAACAGTCACGGTTGAGGTGGTGACGTTAACAAATAATTGGATGTTATATAGGCGCAAGGACTCATATTTAGTGGGGCCTTTCAAACTTGTGTCAATCTGACAGGTGGAGATGGGAGAGATGCCATTGCAGATTAGGAGAAAGCCATTGTTAATGAATTATTGGGTGTACCATTGAACAAATCAGGCACTACAAGCATGCTGAAAACATGGTAAAGAAAATAACATAACTGCTTAAAGTGGGTGTTTAATACCCAGGCAAGGGTGTAAGAGAGTTGGTCCCACTGAAGCTATTCCAGTAAAGCTCTATTGTAGAGCCATTTAGAATTGTTATTCATTCAACAGGTGGAATAAAAAAAATGTTTCAATCGTGGGTTGGTTAATGGGTCAGAACTATTAATTTGCAGGTCTGTTATTTATGTGAGATAGATAATCAGCTATAAAGCAGTGATGAAGGAAAGTGAAAATATATCACAGACACTGTCTCCTCTTTGCATTGTAGAACACAATATGTGCAAGGTAGCCATGCAACGTTTCTAGCCTATTTGTTCTTCACAAAAAACTGTCAAACAAATGTAACTACAAAAAAAGAAATCAAATTAATTTGCGACATTTGCGAAATCCCTTGTTAAGTGTGGCTATGTTTTTCTACAGAAATGTGAATAATTCATGAACCTTGCAATGAAACCTTCCACAAAACAATAGCAATGCAATCGGAAATGAGATGCATATTTTGATACATGTCTTGTCTCTGTAATGCAAGAACTGTAGGAGGAGTTAGGGTGGAAATAGTAATAATTCAATATATATGTGAGATAATTGTAGAATTTCTTGCTGAAGCAAGCATACAAATAATTGCAGGAGCTACAGTCCAGCCTCTATAATTCAGTAGGTGACTTTGGTCAAGCAGTGTAGTGGCAGACACATTCACGCCTAGTAGTGGAATGGGCCTGATTCGTCAGACAGTTTTTGTTGTTTCTTTTCAACATTATGATGAGAATTATTTGGTCATCCACTGCCGAGGTCTTCCTTGGTCAACCAAGTAATTTTTCACAAGTGTATCCTGCTTCTTAATAATGAACCAAACAGTGGAACACCCATTATTTTGGCAAAGAGTCTGATACATTTATTTCAACGTATCTTCCATGGCCAGCTTGACTTGCATTGACAAATTCTTCAGTCCTTTTATTAACAGACACCAGTAAACAACTCCAAATTCAAAGTATAGAATCTACACTGGACATTGACAACTCTCTTGTTGTGTTATAATAATGCAAACACCCACATCTGCCTTAATAAGGCACACCTATGGAGCCAAGTGTCCAAATACTTGTGGTACTCCTCAATGGGTATGTAAGGATCTTGCTCTTCTTTCAAAATATCATTGGATATATCCCCTCAAATAAAATACCCTCAAATTAAAGCTGATATTGTACTTTAATCCCATAATCATTGTATGACTTCCATACCCAACGTGTTGGAATATCAAATCAACAAACTTGTCTAGCTGTCAAAGTATTTATGGACTTCACTGTATCATTGCTACAATGAAATCATCTAGGCAGAATCAAACTTGTGCCACACCACCAGGGGGGGCTGCCGCCTCTCCAAACCCCTACTTCCTGTGGCTATTGCGCAAGGTGCCTTTCAATTCCCAGCCTGTGTCTTAAATCACAGTAAGAGCATGAATAGTTCACACTTTTGTTCCTGATACTTGATCAGAGAACACTGCCCACCTCTTTATAGGGACACATCATTGGTTCTAGGCCAAACAGGTGTTTGGGAGAGTCTAGCTTCTTGCCATGGCAGAGCCAATCCATCTCCTGTAAATTGACAACAGTGTTTAAGCCTGGTATAAATCCTCATTACACGGTACTGCAACTGGTCGGCACAAGCAGGCATGGAGGCACACGCACACCCACACATTCTTTACAATCCCACTCTTCGTTCATTAACCCCTATATTGGACCCACGCTCCAAAACGATATCAATCTAACCCAGAGATTATGAGTGACTAATTTCAGATGGAGGTTCAGAATGTAAATATATTGCCACGTGCAATTAAGATTTTGTTTTTGATGTAGCATCACCTCCTTGAGTCAATATCAGTTTGCTAGAGTTGCAACAACATGCAAAAACAATATGCCAATTTACTCCACCGATTTGCTCATTCTGTTTGTCCCATTAGAGCTGATAATATCCTCCCTTGAACCAAGCCATTACAAAAACAAATACTCCCATATTGATGTTTTATAATAGGGATTAACAAACGCTCTTGGCTATGTTGAACCTTTCCTTCAGTTGGAATGAAGACACATGAACAGCAGGGAGATTTATAATGTACTCCGCAATGTGTTCAGTAGTGATTCAGCTGTATTGTTTTAACTCTGATCCAGAAATTATTAACCAATGCTGCCATTACATTTGACTCATCAGACTGCAGTCTATAAAGTGCTAACACATTTGACTACATTTAAAGTAAAACAATAAAAATAATCTATTTATGTTATGCCTAAATATGCTTACTAGATTATTTTGGGTGGTACCATTTTAATAGTTTATTGTACTTAGTTGTAGGAGTGGTATTAAATACTGTAACACGGGAGCAAAAAGGTTTACATAACATGCTTTAAAACAGGGGTCTCCAAACCGTTCCACGGAGGGCAGAGTGTCTGCAGGTTCCAGGTTCAGACCTAAATAACCAGATGAGGGTACACCTATCCAATCAGTGACATAATTAATCAATCAAGTACAAGGTGAGAGTGAAAACCTGCAGACACTCGGCCCTCCGTGGAACGGTTTGGAGACCCCTGCTTTAAAAATATATATATATGATTGCCTAGGTTTTGTGAAGGAAAGTGGTGTTGGTGAAGGAGAGATTAGACCCTATCTTGTTAAGGTCATCACATCACAATGTGGACTAATTTAAAATGAAATGGGTGTTTCTCAGTAAATCTGCATGTCAAGGTGTTTGAGTGTGTGTGTGTGTGTCATTCCACAGTGTGGAATTATGTAATTTGGGATTGATAGACACAAGGTTTCAGAACTTTCAGATATCCAAAATGTCAGACAGTCAGTTACAGCTCTATATACAAGCATAAAAAAACTAAACCATCACCAGCAATAACAACAATAACAACACACATTAAGACAAAAGACAGGACATTCAAATGTGGTCTTCTGTAGTAACAATAGTATATAAGACCTCATTCATACCAGAACACTTTCAGTGGTTTGAAATTGTTTAACATTGTCCTCCATTCACCCTGTCAACATTCAACCAAATAATATGTTTGCAATAAGCCACTCCAATGTAAAGGAGTCTTTCAACTGACTGTCACATGTGATTATACAAAATATTTGTCCATTCCCAGGACAATCAAGATTCGGAAAAGTGTGATGAATGAATGTTGGGAATACCGATGTCTGCAGGGCGCTGTATCATCAAGACAAAATGAATGAATGATATTCTAAATAAAACTAGTGAAGGGAATTGGGGATTGTTGTGTGTGTGTGTGTGTGTGTGTGTGTATGAGTGCGTGCATGTCTGCAGGGGGACAATTTTCCAAAAATGTCGGCATGTGTCCATGAGTGTACGTCTGTGTGTGCTGAGAGCAAACTGAATCAGTATGAAGAAAGGAGCCTGTGAGCGGCCAGGATTACAGATTAGTAGAAGTCTCCTGACACAGTGTTACTGGAGGGCATCAGGGGCTGAGGTTACATAGGGTGCTGTGGGAGACCTTCCATTTAGATGGACTATTCCTAACCTCATTGTGTCCCATTTCTTCCAGCCTTGCTAGATTAAAATTTAAATAAAGTCTCAAACAGGAATCAGGTGACCGAAATCCATCCATAGAGAGGTGGGAGATTGAAAGGATATCATAAATACTACTATACTACATGCCTCAAAAACATTAAGGGAGCAGGAAATCATTGCAGTATTAAAGTCAATCAAACTTGTGAATCAGTGTCACCTGTTTCGCTGCAAATGAAAGAGATAGCAGGTGCACTTGAGAGGCAACAGCAAGACAATACTCAAAAGGGGAATTGTTTTGCCGAGGGTGGCCACAGACAGTTGCTCTCTCCTTATCCTTCCTGACTGATTCTAGCTTAGTGTCCATGTCACTACCAGTACCATGAGGCGGTACCTGCAGCGCATTCGGGTTTGCAGCGTCTCCCAGTACAGTCTCAGGAGCATGAAGGAGAGGCCAGGAGATGGGCCATTACACAAGGAAAGCAGGACAGGGCCGTAAAAGGGCATCAACCCAACAGCAGGATTAGTATCTGCTCCTTTGTGTGAGGAGGAACAGAAGGAGCACTACCAGAGCCTCACACAATTACATCCAGCTGGCCACCGGTGTGCATGTTTCTGACCAAACCTTCAGAAACAGAGTTCATGAGGGTGGCATAAGGGCCAGACGTCCTCTGGTGGGACCAGTGCCCACAGACCTGCACTGTGCTGCTCAATATGTATTCCCGGAGAACACAAGAATTGGCAGGTCCGCCATTGGTGCCCCGTTCTGTACGCAGATGAGAGCAGGTTCACACTGAGCACATGTGAGAAACATGAAAGAGTCTGGAGATGCATGTCTTGGTGAACGTTATGCAACTTGTAACATCATCCAGCATGTGGGTCAGCTATGGTCGGGATCCTTGGAGGATCGCACAGACCTCCTTGTGCTAGCAAACTGTTCCCTGACTGTACCCTGATTGCTGTTAAATGGATGAAATCCTAAAATCCATTGTCAGACCTTACACTTTTGTAGTGGGCCCAGGGTTCCTCTTGATTCAGGACAATGCCCGGTCTCATGTGGCCAGAGTGTGTAGGCAGTTCCTGGATGAAAAATGCATTGATGCCATTGACTGTCCCTCACGTTCCCCAGACCTAGATCCAATTGAAAACCTCTGGGACGTTATTTATCAATGCATCCGCCCCACCAAGTAGTGCCACATATTTTTCCAGGAGCTCACTGATGCCCTGATCCAGGTCTTGGAGGAGATCCTCCAGGACACCATCTGCCGCCTTATCTGGAGCATGCCCAGATGTTTGTCAAGAGTGCATATAAGGGGCCAACTGTGGAAACCTGAGCTTTACTTTCTACAAACCAGAAAACCTAAGTGTTTGCCTTGTTAGTGAGTGTCAAGCAGCCCATCACTACTTTGCAAGCCTGAAGGTCTCTTGTTAGGGACATGGCAGTTGTGTGTTTGTGGTTTCCCTTGCTTGTGCGTAATTACCCAGCACAAGGTCACACAAACACTAGGGTTGAGCTAGTTCAGTTGGGAACGCTCTTTGAAGTCACTCCTTTTTTGTGATGATTGCGTTGTAGGTTATCATTTTATGGGTTATTTATTTCTATAAGGACCTTGACCGATCCTTGATTGATGGGCCCACAGCGTTAGGTATGCACCAGTATGAGTTTTAAGGCATCTTGCGGCCGTGACAGCTACAGTCTGACGCTTAACCTGATGGGATTTATTCTAGGTTCTCCACTTTTGTCTCCAGTGGTTTTGCGTCTCTAGTTGGGGGTGAACATAAGGTTGCTGTTTGTGTTCAGGTCAGTGTTGCCTTTTAAAGGGGACTGACAAAGGTGACCGAGTTGTAATTCGAATTTCGGATTGACAGTCCCCAATTCCCTTCACTAGTTCCCCTTGCATGGTCTGGTATTCTGTTCAGACCCGGTATAGGGGGTGGTGGTGATGGGCGTTCGACCCTCTGACTGTGGACGGTGTATCTGTCAGTCTGGGAAATTATTTGGCTGGTGTGCATATGGCGAGATACATGCTTGTGCTGTCACTTGCGCCCAAGTTTGGGGTTACATCCCATTCCCGTTGTGGGGCAACTATTATAATATCTCTTGATTATTTGTGTGGGTCACCTGCCTCATTCTATGGCCGATGGTACTCATTTGCTGACGGTAATGTGTTATTCTACTTGTTATTTGGCCACATAACTTTCTCGTAATATCATTATGTCATCTGTGGTTAATTGGCTTTCTCAGTTTATTAAACTTTTTGGCATACCTGAAGTCATCCAGAGCAATCAGGGGACACATTTTACGTCACACGTGCAAATGCTGAAGCAGTTGTATATCAAACCCAATTTGGCCTATGATTCCCAGAGCCAGGGGGGCCGTGGAGCAGTTTCATCACACGCTAAAACCTTTATTGAGAGAGTATTGTGTGGAATTGAGTTATTGAGACGGGGAGGAGGGATTGCAACCATTGGGTTTATCCCTAATATATAGAATAAAAATGTAAACTAACAGAATATATACATAACAATATAAACTAGCAGCAATTTCAAAGAGTGTGGGGTAATGACAATATGAAAGTCTCTATATATTATACATATGTGTAACAGGCCTTTTGAATTTTACCTTTATACAAGCTTTTGTGCAGTGAATGTGCATTTAACATCATCAGAGCATTGAAATGTTCATTTGATAATATGATCAATAGATAGATCAATGTTGCTGGTTAAGCAGTCTTATGGCCTGGGGGGGGACAATTGTCTGGAAGACGCGTGCCCTTTTGGGGACGGCCACAAGTTTTGAGAATGACAATACATTAAGTAGATGCAGAGAGTCAATATTTGCAGTGTTGATCCTTCTTCTTCAAGACCTCTGCAATTCGCCCTGGCATTAACTTCTAGGCCACGTCCTGAATGATGGCAGCTCATTTTTGCATAGTCAATGCTAGGAGTTTGTCAGAATTTGTGGGGTTTTGTTTTCCACCTGCCTCTTGAGGATTGACCACATGTTCTCAATGGGATTAAGGTTTGGGGAGATTCTTGGCCATGGACCCAAAATGTTGATTTATTGTTCCCAGAGCTTCATAGTTATATCCTTTGCCTTAAGTCAAAGTGCTTCTTAATTGTTCGTCACCAAATTGTTCTTGATGGTTGGGAGAAGTTGCTCTCGGAGGATGTTTTAGTACCTCTTTATTCATGGCTGTGTTTTAGGCAAAATTGTGAGTAAACCCAGTCGCTTGGCTGAGAAGCAACCCCACACATGAATGGTTTTAAGATGCTTTACTGTTGGCATGACACAGCATGTAGCGCTCACCTTTTCTTCTCCAGACAAGCGTCTTTCTAGTTGCCCCAAACAATCGGTAGGGGGTTTCCTCAGAGAAAATGACTTTACCCCAATCCTGAGCAGTCCAATCCCTGTATCTTTTGCAGAATATCAGTCTGTCCCTGTTGTTTTTCCTAAAGAGAAGCATCTTTGCAGCCCTTTTTGACACCAGGCCACCCTCCTAAAGTCTTCGCCTCACTGTACGTGCAGATGCGTTCACCTGCCTGCTGCCATTCCTGAGCAAGCTCTGCTTTAAAAGACGGTCCTGGCGCTTGCTGGACTTTCTTGGGTGCCCTGAAGCCTTCTTTACAACAACTGAACATTTCTCCTTTAAATTCTGCTGATCTAATAAATGGTAGATTTAGTTACAATCTAACTATCAGCAATATCCTTGCCCGTGAAGACCTTTTTGTGCAAAGCAATGATTTCAAGCCCCACCCTCATTTTAAAGCTTCCAGTCTGTTATTCTAACTCAATCAGCATGACCAATTGATCTCCAGACCTTTCCTCGTCAACACTCTCACCTGTGTTAACAAGAGGATCACTGACATGATGTCAGCTGGTCCTTTTGTGGCAGGGCTATGCAGAGGAAATGTTTTTTGCGGGGATTAGGTAAATCTTCTGTATGCATATCCAATTAGAAAAAATACATATGGACAAAGGTATTGGGAAACCTACACATTGCACATACAGGAGATTGTATGACATCCCATTCTAAACCACAGGCATTAATATAAAGTTGGTCCCCCCTTTGCAGCCATAACAGCTTCCACTCTTCTGGAAAGGCCTTCTACAAGATGTTAGAGTGTGTTGGAATTATTGCCCATTCGTCCTGAGCAGCATGAGAGGTCAGACATTGATGTTGGAGGGCCTGCATCACAATCTCTGTACTAGATCATCCCAAAGGTGTTCAATAGCCAAGCCTTTATGGAACATGCTCTGTGCACTGAGACACAGTCATGCTCGAACAGATGGGCTTCCCCAAACTGTTCCCTCAATGTTGGAAGCTCCCAGCGCACAGTTTTAGTGCTGATGTTAATGCCAGAGGAGGTTTGGAATTCAGGTATTGAGTCAGCAGGGAGTTGGCAACCTTTACGCACTATTTGCCTCAGCACTCTGCGACCTGCTCTGTAACTTTACTTGGTCGGACACTTCATGGCTGAGTTGCTGTGGTTCCTAAATGCTTCCAATTTAGCAACAATACTACGTACAGTTGATTGTGGAATATCTAAGAAGAAAGACATTTCACACACTCACTTGTTGAAACGGTGACATCCTATTACAGTACCACGCTCAAATTCAGTGAGCTCATTTGAATGACCTTTTTCTAGACTGAAGGAAACCTGAATTTAATGATTAAGAGGTGTGGCCCACTACATTGGTCAGTAAACGGTAGGTGGGCTGGTTAACACCCATGCCTATGTTCTTTCATCTATGTAAAAAGACACACATGCAAACACTCCCAACAAGTACTACACAAAAATCGAGTACTGTTTTCAAATATTTGTCAGTACATGCTTTAATTAAATCCACAACCAAATAGGCCGATGCAGAACGAGAAACAAAGTATTGAGCAGCCATCAACAACTGTGCCAGGCTACCAAGAATGACTATAAACACAAGATTTGCAAATACACAATTTTGGGTATGTGCTCATTTATAATTGTTTGTTTGACTGCGAAATCGGCCATTTTCTTTTACTACTCTTGTATTCAACTGTAAAGTGAATACAAGAGTATTCTAATACCGACCAACATTTATTTAATGATTAGAGCAACTTAAACTCTATTTGTGGGTTTGGTTCTGTTGGCTAACAGGTACGACAGGATGGCTTTGAATAATAGGCAGGCCCGGTTGCCATCCGACAACTACTACATTTGCCACTAACTACCTGAAGAATTCCACTCGGAAAGAGGAATGTACCCCATTGTGGTGAAAGGTGAACAAACGCTCATTCCCCAAAAAGCGGTTGAATGAGAAACACTGTTTATATTCACTTCATATTTCTAACAGCGCAACAAAAGGCTCCCATTTCCTTACAACCACATATATGAACTTTGGCAGCCTTCAAATAGAGAGCTAGGAAAGAGGGAGTGTCACACTGCCATCTAGTGGCACATGAATCAGTAAAAATGACGAATCCACCTCCGTAGCCATTACCAAAACAGTTACTTAATGTTTGGCTCCCTTCGTCCTAGAATTGCAAACGCCCTCATGATGAGCTCACGGATATATAGACATCCATCCTGCAAAGGGTAAACCATAATATTCTGGTTTAAGACAAGTGCCTATCTGTTTTTTTGGAGGTCAGGAAGGATCAATGTTGACTTCAGAGTGTAATCATTGAAGGAATACAATTAGCATATATTTGCGCTGATTATGTCATCTTACTGGTTGCCTGAGGGAGGGAGGGGGAGAGAGGAGAAGTGATTAAGAATTGATTGTCTCTGCAGAAGAATGGATGCATAGGAATATAAGGAAAATAATGGATAGAGAAAGGGCCTGAAACAGAGAGAAATTAAAAGTGAGTATGTCTGTTAATTTATCTTGCTCTGTTCCAAAGAGCATACAAAACCTTTCGGTCATGCAAACACACACACATCATCTTAGCACTCCTTCCTCAAGTTTGATAACTTTCATATTAGCGTTCAGAAATGACATCAAAATCTGGATATAAATATTCATATCAACGTGATGTTCATCTGACATTAGACACAGGATGACATGAACAGGGACATTCTCCAATTGGATTCTGTGCCATTTGATGTCATCAACAAATAAAGAGCCCATAAATGTGAATGTGCGAGTGGCTCTGAATGTCATTACAAAGTCTTATGTGAAGTCCTCCCTCCAAGCGGAGCGTGTTAGGTGGCTCCCAACAGCCCCCTGGGGTAAATTGGCTCCATTTATGCTCTCCATTACCTGGGTGTTCAGACATCCACCCCGCCAGATGCCATTCCATTTGGAAGCGGATCATCATAGTGTGACTGACAGATGTCAGATATGATTAGATTCCCACCAGGCAACGTAGAGCCAAGGTGGAGTCACTCTTTTTTCATCCCTCTGTAAAACACCTCCATCCACAGCTCTCAAATGTCACCATGAAATGAAACAGACATTCCAAATAAGGGGACGGCTTGAGCTAATATCCTATTCCAAATGCAGTTTACTTCATCTTTTCTGGATGTGTCTGGATTCGCTGCTTTAACTGTTCTCACTCTATCCTCTTTTCGGAGACAGAGGTAGAGACATTACCGTCCCAATAACCAGAGCGATGTTCTCAAATTCTCGCTTTTTGGTTTTAAAGTGAGCTAGTTAAATATATCGTATTGCTTCTCTTCAGTATTATTGATCCATGGAATGTAATTCTAAAGCATATATTATTAAAAAAAGCATAAAGATGAGTGACTTCAACTTACATAGGATGGCCAAGAGTTAATAATTAGTGGCAGAACAATTGATAGGTAGGTTCTCTGTAGGCAAGTACCATGGGGTCACATGGTTTGTAAGTTTGCATACACTCTTATCCAGAACAGCTTAGAGTTATAGCATACAACTACGATCAACTTACCATAACCCTAACCCTAACTGTTTTAGAATTACAATTAAATTGAGTTACTTCACAATAAGCTGAACTTAAGTTTGGCCATCTACATTGAGTGAACCAGCTACATTTGGATTTAAGGCAGAATTGAAATGTCTGAGTAACTAAAACACCCAACTCCCCCCTAGGGACCTAGGCCAACTACCGATGACGATAAACTTTTTACACGAGGGCGGGAGCAATAGGACAACTATACTACTGAAATTGAGCAATTGTCAGCACAACAGTAGACCAATCCAAAGAAACAAATGGTCAACCTCAAACAAAACAACATGGGGTGTGAGGAGGACAGAATGAAACAGGGACTGGAGTTCACATGCAGCACTCACGGCAGGTGTAAAAACATTTCTATAACCCTACTTAGCAGATAAGGCCCATTTGTGCTCCAGCAAAGAGCGGCCAGGCCGGAAAAGCAACAGCTAAGTGAACGTAGACACACCGCCTTCACGTTCTGTTAAGCAGGCTAGCCCGGTACAATTCTGATGAATAAGCTTTTAGAGCCAGTTGAGTTAGTCAATAGATGGAGGGAAGGTGGCCTCCTCTGCTATTTAAGCGTAGGGGATGTTTTCATACCACCATTATTCTGTTTAAGTAATTTCTGTAGGTGTATTTCGTATGAGAATATACTTTAGCTCTGCACATTTTTGGGATTATCACCTCACCCATGTTGTAGGTTTCTTTCATAGATATTTGCTTTACTATGGACTTTCCTTGCATGCCCTTACACCATCAGCAATGTCACTTTACGGCACCAGGCCTAATAAAATGTATCCATGCTTGTTGGTCAGTGCTGCACCATTTACCTCTGGGTTTATAACACACATTTCAACTCAACAGTCGTTCTTGATTCATACATGCATTCCTTATTATCTGAAATTCGAAACTGACAGTAGTCTACTTTTACATCTTGTCATAGTACTATAACAGCAACTGCATTGGTGATAATGATATTGTCAATGACTTAGATTGGAAGTTGTGCTGTGTTCCTCTGCTGAGCTATCGCATAATTTTTATACAGTTGATTACGCAATCTTACCAAAATATCTGTCTTCATTGGGCATGGCCTAGGAAATGTGTCAGATCAGGTGTCAAAATGAACTCATGGGTAGAAACTAGGCAGTTGTAACCGATGGGAATTAATTTCACATTGAATTGTTCCTGTTTTATTATGGTGATGCGCTATACATACAAGTCTAAGTTATAGTATTTAACCCTATGCAGTTTATTATTCCTGCATTTTTGCACTGGTGTAATCCAGACAACAATATCTATTATATACGTCAGTTGGCTGGGACTCCCTATAGCTCTGTGGCCATTGGTTTATGTTTTCATATAAGACTGTCATTTTTGATGTAAGAAGTTTCAGCTCTCTTTTAGGCCTCAAACGTGTATAATTGTTTTATTTATAGTGTTGGTAACAAAAATTAGGTTAAGGATCTGGGGCATTTTCCCACTGCAGGAAGTAATTCAGTGCATTAGTGTTCAGTAGTAAATATTAAAAGACAATAAACCACCGCAAGTGAAATTCTATGAGAACATGGTTGAGTTATTTGAAAACAAATTCTAATGAGACCCGGAGACGGGCCGTTACACAAGGAGAGAGCATCAAATAAGCAGGACTGGTATTTGCTCTTGTATGTGAGGAGGAACAGGAGGAGCACTGCCAGAGCCGTACAAAAATGACCTCCAGTGGGAGGGACCTGTGCTCTTGACCTCCTCCAGTGGAACCTGTGCTCACAGCACAGCACCATGCATCTCCATTGGAATTCACCAGAGAAAAACAGCATTGGCCGGTTCGTTATTAGTGCCAGGTTCACACTGATTTTGGTTTCCATTGACTGTTGTTAAATAATTTTGTTCTCAATGAATCACACAATGTACTGTAAAGATTTTGATCTATAATATATTTAATTCATGTGTGATTTAAGTGTTCCCATTTATGAGCTGTGTAGAAATGATTGTTTTTAGAGACCATTTGTACCGTTAACTAACTATATTACAGCACACCTGGTAAATACTTTGCCTTTTTACAGTACTGCTGTAGTTTACTGGATGACTTGACGATGCAATAGACAGTTTGGTATTTTATTCATATTTGACCACTTTGTTGGACAAACTGTATTGTTTTCTACTTTTATTCTACTTTGGACCGATAACCTTGTCCATCACATTACGTGTGGCTCCCAAATGGAACCAGACATTACCATACATGTCATTAAACGTTGCACTGATAACATGTACAGTAATGGAACATATTTATTCTGTCCTCACATCTGGTTCATCAGAGCAGGTGGGGCTACTTTGATTCCTTCACCTTGTGTGTCACACTGAGAGAACAGGCATTATGTTACACCACAAAACGAAACGCTTTTTTGTAGTTTATTTAAGAGACCTATCCTCAATCCGCTGAACCTGCTCAATTTCCTTGATGACCAGCTAATATTATTCCTGTTTTGTTTGGGGAGGGACCTAAATCAGAAAAAATAAGAGTAAATAGGTGGTTTGTGTGGAAAAGTAAGATTCATTAGTAAGGTATTCTATGTGTTTGCAAATAATGGTTAAATGTGAATGTGCTATAAATCTAAAGACAGGGGCAATTTTTGATCAGCACATTCTTTCCTCAGCTATGATTCCTTTGCTTTCTTCTCCAATCCTCTATGTGCTTTTCTTGCAGTCACTCTGCTTGTTTAGTGTCAATTGAACTTCCACGGTCCCACTTTTGAGTTTGACTGGGTAATATTTACGGAAGATTTAACTGGTTTAACTAAATCAAAATATGGGGATAAGCAATTTGACTTGTATGGCTTTTGTAAAGCCTCTAAATGCTCAGTTTATTTTGGTGATGAGTTAAGATGAAGCGCATTTTCTTTTTGAAAACATTTCCTATCAGTTGTGCTCTTAAAGACTCACCAGAAATCCAGTCAATCATAACAAGGTCCAAGCATCGTGTGGTGCTAAAACCTCTTGTCATCACCCTACATTAGTCTTTATTCTCTTAGATACCTTTGCATCAACCAATGACAGACTAAGTCAGTGTTTGGAATTTGGAACTAAGAGGTGGGGCACCCTGACAGCATGGCGATGTCACTCTATTTTTTTCTTTAGATCATCTGACATGTAACAGAAAGTGACAGGCAAAGCAGACTCGAAAATCAAAGCCCTACTTTAGCTCTCGCATTCCTTGAATGAAAACTACTTGAGTGGCTTAGAAAAACTTCAAAGCCGTGAAGAGAGGGGGGCTTTTTTAATTTCAGATAAGACCCCAGAGCTGAATGTGAACTACTGGAATTGTGAAAGTTCACATCTTAATCGACGTGACCAGGCTGAATTGAGACGTGAAGAACTCATCTCCATAGCTTCATTTTTTTTTCAATCAGAATAATCGAAGTATGATGCAAAGCTCTCTGCAGTATAAACAGAGAGAAGGAAAGCAGTGTGGTCTCTGTGGAGCGTCTACTGTTGCCAGACTTAAAGAGACGGACCAGGATGTTAAACACATTGATAAATGTATGACCTTCACTATGCCAATGCATGTATTGTCATTCCATACATTTAAACAGTATTTGTTTACAACCTTTACATTTAAGGAAATTATTAAATGTATTTTTATTTTGATAAAATTAAGTGGAGGGGCACAAGCCTAAACATTTTAGATGATTCAATGCATGATTTTTAGGTTTTAGAACAGGCATTCCTATGCTAAATCTAACAGAGCTGTCTTGACGAGATTAAGGGGATATTCATTACGATGCAAGCAAACTACCGGAAAGTTGCATTCAGCTGGACTGTCTGACTAGACATCAGTAAGTAAAACTGATTACGTGTCTGCCTTTGTCGACAGGGTAATCGAACAACAAGCAAGATTAACAGTCAAGGTTTATGTAAATTCATGGTATGTAATATGGAAAAAGCAACCGCATTAAGAGACTGTGATTTTCGGTCATGAATCTAGAGTATAGTGTTGTTAAAGTTTGCCTTCCTTGTTTAGCATGTGTAGTGATTTCCACGTTTATGGCCCCCACGTTTGCTAACTACTTCAAGGTTCTTTTTGCAGTAAGCCAAATTTGAAAACTGCCTTTGTTCCTGCAAGACATGGATTTCTTTACAGAGCCATCTTAGTAAATGCCAACCCTCTTTGAAATCCTGCCAAGAAGACATCTTAACTTTTAAAACTTGGAATAGTTGACAGACAGACCCCCCAATCCCTCATCTATGGCCAACGGCATAACAGAGTTGTGAGATTCATTATTTGAAGAATCTAGACATTTTACAACAGACATTGGGCTTACATTAAGATCTACTCCCTAGGCTTTAGGGCTACCTGTATGAATGTAATGCTATTGTGATAAGAATAACAATAATTTTAGCTGCAACACCAGTGGAAAAGTCACTATGAAATATAAAAATATGTTATCGAGTGTGTGCATTTATAGTTCCCATCATTAATACACATTACAGATGTGGGGTGTAACCTACACTTATCATATCAAACACCATATTAAAAATAGAGCATTTTTTATTTTGCAAATTACCTGTGATCGCATAAAAAGCTTTTTTGATTTTAAGAACCCTTAATGGCCAGGGAACACAAGAAATGCATCCAGGAGTATACAGTACTGCATGGCATACAGTACTTTTGCTCAAATGTTCAGTATCACCAAAGCAATACACAAAGTGTCTGCTGGCAAAATATCACAAAGCAAGGCACACTGTCCACTCAACATTGAGGGTATCACTCCAAGGAGTGGTATTGGAGACGTCTGGCAATAGAAGCCGGCAAAGATATTGAATTCCCTCAGAATGAGAATCGATATCTTACTTAGAGAACATCATTTGGGTAAACTTGAGTTGGCCGGTCTTTAAACACCTTTCGTCTCGTGGTGTGAGCCTTACGCAAGACGTTTGTGTCTTCCAAATGTGCCACCATTTTTCCAGTCGGCTGGGGGCTGTGCTTGTATAGGGTTACATCCAGTTAACTACAAAGATAACATGCTCAGAATAGTTTCTAGTAAGTTACAAATGTGGCCTATCCCTATCCTGCACAAGCATATGCACACCTGCAATCTGATTTCCATCATCTAAAAAAGTATCAATTTGTAATAAATGCTAATAAAAATGACTGCCCTTTATTGTACTATTATAGAAAATGTTGTTTACATTTCTTAAAACACACATTAGCGAGTTGAAGAATTTTACGTATTTTAGGACTTTAGCATATACATTAAATTGTGCAGGCCACTTGTCAGTGCTAGATTATGACGTAATATACTGTATGCGTGTATCTGCATAAGTATTAAAACCTCCAGCAAAACATTTTTGCATTGTATTACTTATACCCAACTTTCACACAATTCATTGTCTTTTATAAACATCAGTTGACTGGCAGTTTCAGACTTGCAGGGCCAGTCACTGGTTGATGTTTGTGTATAAGGCTGTTCTGCAGAAACCCGCATGCTATCTTACCTCAAAAATAGATTGAAAAACCAGCAGTTATCAGACCCGCTCCCAAGAATGGCTGGTTCTTGATATACTGCAGACTTATTTAGAGTAAAAAATTGCTTTAGAAGTAAAATTGCTTTTTAGTTCCATGCCCCACACACGGAATGCCTTGCAGATTAGCCTTACCTTAGAAGTCTTGGTGCCTATAAGGCAATTCAGATGTTTGATAGATGACCTTTTCACCGTCAGCTGTGATTGCTTTTCTTAATGTGTTTGTGCCTCATATCCTTGTGTTTATGCATGTGTTTTTTCTCTTATTGTTTTACAATACTGATGTAATACAGACCTCAAATAGGAAAGAACCCTGGTCCTCAGTAAGAAAAAACAAATATTACATTTGGCAAAAATTAAAACTTCTAAGCAGATTTTCTAATATACTTTTGAGTCCAAAAATAATGCTAAAATAATATATAGGATCATGCAGAAGACGTTAAAAGAACTTATGTTAAGTACAAGATGGAGGCACTGCGGGAACATTACGAATTCAGTAAAAAATAATGTGCAGAAATTTCATCACAAGAAACAAAATTCATAAATTCAATAGCACATTGGCAGAGTCATATCTTAAGTGTAAAACACATTAAGATTCAAATGACACCTATTGGGAGTGTTATAAACTACTACAGCTATGGTTGGAATTAGAAAGTTGGTGTTTAGTATTCACAAGTACAGGAGAACCATAACATGCTGTGATACACACCTAGGTTCTTTGGAGAGGAAGTCAAATATAAATGGAATCAACAAAAAGAAAAAAGAGCAAACCAGACTTTAGCCTAAATGAAATGTCAGTTTTAAAATGGACAATTTGATAAAGAAAAAAAAAGAAAGCAATCCAGCAATGTGGAAGAAGAACTGTACATTTAAAACCTGACAGAAGACTAGACGAAGCTCACCAGAGAAAGTCGACAAGGAACTGAAGCACTCAATGTATTGAAATACGGTGGATTCACACTGAAAAGAACGAGAGCAATCAAATTAAAGCAAAACAAGGAGGAGGCACCAGAAATATTGTTAGAGGGAAATAATCTGTTCTTTCCAAACGGAAAATCTTGAAACTGACTTGAGTGTGGGATTCTAAGCAAAACACTTTTCCAGCAGATGTTACCATTAGCACGATTTATCAGACAGTATAGCCACCCGTGTTGCGTTTTAATATTGCATCTAAGCCAATGAAAAGTCAGAAAGTGCACCTGTTACATTTCTTTTCATATCTGTGAACTGGTTATACTTAGAAGCTTACAATTTTTATCACATTGTAGGGACCAGTCTGCTGCAAAGAATTATATATTTTTATTTCTGTAAAGTAAAAGCCTTCCTGATCTCGACCACAAAAACACAGTATTTCCAGATTTCATAAAAAAACTACCCATTTTTTCAGAGGTGGGAAATTTGGCCCAGAATTAAATCTAATCTTGGATTTGAGTGTGTAGTGTTTCACCACACTGGTACAGGGAACACAAATTGACAATTTGGGTTGATAGTTTACAGTTTTTAAAGGAAATAATTCAGAAAATATTTTATTATGTTAGATTTTTATACAATAAACAACTTATACTATGTGTTTCCCAATAAAAACAACTACATGTCAACATAGGTTTTTATATTTATTTACACAATTTCACAAATATACTCATGGATGCTTCTAAAACAATGGTATCTATTAATCCTTCTATTTAAGGTTTTTCATAGTCTTTGATATAAAGGACATCATTCTACTATAAAGACACTTTTATCTCTTTGCCTTTAAGTGATAACCCACATTGGCCAAGCTGCTCTGATGGGCCAGTCAACACACTCCCCATCATTAATCCAACACTCATCAGAGATTGTTTTCATCACAGATCAGTCTTACCAGGAACTCAATTTGGAAGATCGAGGAGCTTTTGTTCAAACCTATTCAGTAGATCCTGGTGGTAGACTTAATGATATACCTGATGATGAATTTACATTTGGTTAATCTTTAGAGGTTAAACCTGGATGACACACAGACTTATGAACCAGACAAGACACATCATCTTCCACCTTCAGTGTGTCCAAAAGACATAACCATACGTTATGCAAACTGCCTCAGTGACATGCTTGAAGCTTTCTCTGACCCTGATGTTTTGACTAAACTATTAATTGTGAGATATTTATTCCCTGATAACTCTGAAGAAAAATACTGTGGATCCTTAAGGGATGTGTTCAGAAGCTTCTATGACTGTTGCACCCTTGGCACAACACTAACAGTGTCCTTCATCAGACATGGCTTTAATGCTGACATTTAAAAAGCAATTGGAGGAATTTTTGTGAACAGTTACCAAGACAGCCAATACTTACCGATTAACCCTCCTAGCCCTAAGGGTCATTTGGGAACCCAAAATCCGCCTGTCAGAACCTTGACCTTTTGACCTCTCAGGAGGTTATCCTTTGTTTTAGAATGATGTCCAATACTTTTTGGACTCTGAAACCCCATAACTGAAAGAAGGATGAATAGTTAACATTGTTTGAGAAGACTTAATGAGTTTATTAGTAACAATA
>JACXGK010001624.1:43684-66253 GCA_016801125.1 Novumbra hubbsi | reverse complement strand
CC
The DNA here is from genome assembly GCA_016801125.1 of Novumbra hubbsi. Taxonomy (NCBI): domain Eukaryota; kingdom Metazoa; phylum Chordata; class Actinopteri; order Esociformes; family Umbridae; genus Novumbra; species Novumbra hubbsi. The sequence continues at coordinate 66,251 of JACXGK010001624.1, read as the reverse complement.
CCCCCCCCCCCCCCCCCCCAGTGGGAGCCCGGATGTTTCCTGCGTCTCCGAATCCCAAAGAAATTAACCAAGCTAAGCTAAAACATTTCTTTCGGACACCTACCGAGGCGAGAGGGGCCCATAGGAATAGGCATGTTCATTTCAAATGACCCACCCTCGTACCCTCCACCCTCGCCTCCCCAGGTTCCACAGCATTTCAAATCAAACATTCCATTCTCCTCTTGTCCTCACAACGAGTTACAGTGGCATTGATTCATTCATTGTGGGCCTCTGTGGTAAGGAGCCCTCTCCTCGGGGAGTGGTCGCTGTGATCTAATTACCCGCAGGGGAAGATGAAGCTGTCTCCCTTTGCGTGCCTGACAGGCCCCATTCATCTGGCGAACAGAACAGAAGCCCACGGCTCAAGACACAGTAGCATCTCCTCCTGGGTTTCCAATTGCTAATGCTAGAGTATCAAACTAATATAGAAAATTAAAAGAGAGCATGAACATATAGCCCGAACAGAGACTCTAAACCATGAGGCTCCATTGATTTCCTCTGTCAAAAGAAGAGATCACAAGCCAAGGCTCCCAGCTGCATTCTCACAGAGACCAGGGTGAGTCAGTCCTCCTGCATTCACACTGAAAAGCACCAGTACAGAGCATGTCGAGAAAAACGGAGCATACTGACAGACTGGGTCAAAAGTCGAAGGGTCAACGAGACCCATAACATTTCTTATTACATACCCCTACCAACAGAAAGTGTCAACATTTAATAGTCACATACACAGTATGGTAAATGTAGTTGCAGGTGTTATAAGATGCTTGAATCTCTGCAAATAAAACATGGCAGTAGCTCTAGCATATGATTTTTTATGACAGTACATCATGAATACAATTTAACTTTTGGAGTATATGAAAATAGATGTAGATGAAAATATGACCAAAAGTGACCCAGGTGTGAAACGGGGTGTTGGGAATACAGGCATTGACATTGTGATGGCCTGGGAGGATGCATTCCAGAGGCTGGTCTCTCAGCAAACATGTCCCGTCCCAAGAAAACCATTAACATGCTAAAGGCAGTGCACTGCAGAGACCTTTCCTTTCTTCTTGTTCCTTTACAACCATTTTTTCAACTGGACCACACAGACTCACCGGTGGCTATGACAAAACAGGTTTTTGTTCTCACGGTTGCTACGATGCCATTAGAAAAGAGGAAGAGAAGTTAGAAGATGGCCATTACGGTCTAGCCTGTGTGGCCTGTGTTTTTTTTTACCTTAGATGTTTATGGGCAGAGATCTTGAATTATGGGAATATGTTTAATATGATAGCTAGCTATACTGTATCAATCCTAGTCTATTCACTGACAACTTGGTTTGGGCAAAGGAGAGATTACAGAGATGATTATAACATTGCCTGATGGCTGCTATCAAGTCGACTTTATGCTAATAGAATCTCAGGTACAATTACCAGGTTGGCAGTGCCAATTACAAAGGCGTAGATGGATTTAATACATAAGAAGTCCTGACAGCTTTCAGCGCACATTAGACATTTAAATGAGGGCAGAATGGATAGAGAAACTGCTAGGACTAGCCAAGCATGCAACATGCTCCTAATAGACACAATCAAACCGACATTTGTTTTAGGATGTAACCTCAGATGGATCTTGACAATTTTAGTTATGTTTTCTGGATGTGAAAATACCCTTTCCCCAAATCTATGCCTTTTAAAACAATACATATTTCTAAGAAAATATTGTATATTATGTATGTGTGCGCATGCATGTATGTACTGTATGCTATTGCTTAACCAGGAACAGACATCATTCAAATAAGTTGTTCCCTACTATGGAGAAGCAACTAGAACCCCCAGCATTTTTTAACAAGACGTTTTGTATTGCAAAGTGCGGCTATCCAACAGAGAACATTTTCTATACTGGCTCACTCCCCTTATCCCTCACTAATTAAAAGAGAGCCCAAAATACTTAGAAAGAAGCCCCAAAAATTTTCATGAAAATCTGAAGAAACAACATACCCCAGGTTCATTTATCTCCCTACAGTGTCAGACAGCCCCCACAAGCCTCGATTACAGTTCATTTCTAATATGATTAGCATCATGTCTGCCAGTCTTATGCTAATGAGTCTTTACCATGACAATGAGGGCTTATAAATGAGCTGTCAAGGGAAATACAGCGTCCTCAGACTAACACTGCAAATAAAGAGGAAATTACAATTCTGCAACGATACGCAGCGATATGCTGCCGTAGGTTTCTTTCCAATGAAGAAAGAGGATTTTGGGTTCAGTATAATTTCTGCTGAGCAGAACAGACTCTACGTTTTGTTCATTTTTGTATATTTCTTTAAATATTTCTGTTGAATCTAATTAGGTTACAGGATGGGAAATTAGCATGAGGGAAAATGCTAATGAGTGTATGCTTCGGAAATCATATTAGTTCTTGGCAAACCCTACTAAGTGATTTTTGCAAACTTTTGAAAAAGATGCCTGTGAAGCATTACAGTGAATACGGGAGCCAACCCGGCGGTTACACACCTAAGTGGTGATGACAAATGGTAGCTAGAGGCCTGTCGGAGGCTGAAACAAGCGTGCATATTAGGTATCAAATAGGAAAACAAATTCAAGATACCTTCTCTCTGTGTTGTCCTGTCTCATCTAACCGTGTGACCCATGATGGAGCCTTCTTAAAATCTAAGATCTCAGGGGCAGCGAAAAGCAGGGTTCAAAGTATGATCAAATACGTTTTGTGAGGACACCTTATTCAAGAATTAGAATTGTTCTTATATCATTCTAGATTAACGTCGCACCTGACAAAAAAACTAACATTGCTGTTAACTTTTATCTCTTAACTTCTGGAAAAACAGACTAGAAGGTTTGGTTTCTATTAGCCTGGCAAGATGAAAAAGAAGAAGTAATGTCCTATGTTAAAATTGTGTGTGAATGGGAATATTAACTTATTTCACAGGTCAAGTGCACAACCTGTTGTAATTAGAAACACATTGTTGAGGTGTGGGCATTTTATTTTATGTTCTACAAAAAACTGACAGGTGCCTTCATGTCGTTTACTTTGCAGTAAATGTAACATTTCCTGTATGAGTGATGGTATATCAATTGATACCACATGTGCAAAGGATCTGCTTCTTATTTACCGAAATATTCATCAACCCAGACCAGCTTAGAGATGGAGAACTTCCAAAAACAAAAAATGGTGCTGAGGCTAAATGATTGACACCAGCTGAAGCCACAGCAACTCAGTAATTTGGCTGTGTCAAAATACACTGAAACGCCTTGTTATCCAAAGTATATCTACAGAATCAACAGGTTTCCATGTCATGGCTATCACAGTCCACATGCTCTGGTTATGAGAAGCTAGGGAAGGGGACAGAGTTAGGACCATAGGGCCGCAGACAAGAACTCTACCATTCAAAGCTTAGCACACAGGGAAAGGACCACCTCCTGGGTCAGTGGAAAGGATGTTGTGGGAAGGGGTAGCAACTATCCAGCTGTCAAAATCAGGATTCTGAACGACAGAGGTTAACAAGGCCTGGTGGGAGGGTCACCATGGTGATAGTCATGGTTAGCATCAGCCTTGGCCAAGACATGGGTAGAGCCTCAATGTGTGTGTGTGTGTGTGTGTATGTGTGTGTGAGTAGGTAGGAGTGGGAGGGGCTTGACCAGACATTTAAACGACTCTGCAGTGTTGTAAAGTTTACGAGCAATGGATATCCCCGCCAATGTGGCTGGGAGGGGGGGGGGGCTTCATTGGCTGTTGGGAACAGAGCCCAGGTGCCAGTGAGCATGAAGTATGTCATTCATTAAAACCATCATGTGATGAAACACAGTGCTGGAGGTCGGCTAGGTACAACCATTAGTTGAGTTCACTTCAAATGGCCCAGATTTGATACATTTGGCAGTTAGGGGATTCGTCAGCCTAGCAGCAACAACACCCCTTGCGGTCAGCGAAGACAGGCCCACGGTCAAAACGTCCAACACAGTAAAGGCCACACTGGGTACGGGTACTTCACAGTGGTGCCTTGGGTCTGATCCCGAACCAGAAGATCTGGCTGTCTAGTCAAAGTGCTACGTTGATCCTTCCCGCCTGATACGAACAAGGCTCTGACCACATGGCATCATGGTAGTGGCCCGCGGGACAAACTGGGCCAACCATGTGCATCCCTGCTGTCTTGCCTACAGCTCTGTTAGTCTGCCAGCACTGCCTGCTCCAGTGTTAGACGGTAATCTCTGAGGCTGAACTCGGTCCTGCAGCTGCTCATTAATGTGCAGTGATGTGTTGGGAATGTTTTACGAGTCCTGGGAGAGTCTGGAGGGATCCTCTGTCCGGCCAATACCAAAACCAGAGTGGTCGCGCTGAGAGGAAATCTCAGGCGGGAATGCAAACCGAATGCTAATCCAAAGTTTCAGTTGGAAACATTGCGAAATGACAACCATATGTCGAAGACTTTCTGTGAGTACCTGTGATCTAGTTCTACAGAAGTTTCTGTAAATGTCGGTGATGTAGTTCGACAAAGGTTTCATTGACAATTGGTGATAGAGTTCACAGAGGTTTTTGAGAGTGTCTGTGATGTAGTCCAACAAAAGGAAATGTAGTTCTGTGAAAGGAAAGGCGCAGAACCAAAACTTGCAAGTGAAATCAATGCGGGGTCAGATTCTGGAGTTGAAAAGATGAGCTTTTGTTTCAGTGCCATTATTCCAAAAAAGGGAGTTGTCATATATAAAAGATAAAAGTGCTTTGTTTTACATTGCTACCAAGTCTATTAAATTAATCTGTCACAGATACTGCGGCCCATGAAGTATGAAGATACTGACTCTGTTTAACTTTATCTTTCACTCTAACACTTTGGTCTATTGTTGCAAGGGTTTGCGGATGTTACAAAGACACCTGAGGTAAACAGAGCAGTCCAAACGATTCCTTTGCTCTTTGTCTGGCACACTAGCTGATTGGAGTTCACTTCTCAACTCCCGTAAATCATTTGCCACCTCATATAATGGGCTGCATGCCTCTCCTTCCTCCTCAGTCCCTCCCAACTATTTATGTATTTTTTATCACCACTGAGTGACAAACCCAAAAGAGCAAACACTGAGTCACTCCGCCAGCTTTTCCGACCTTCAATCACAACTAGCTATTGCAATAGCCTCCATTGAAACATTCCACTACAGGTAGGAGGCACTTGTGCTTTCAGATCAACGTCATGCAGCATATCGGATTTGTCAAAATAGTCTGAATCATTGGGTAATATATACAAAATAGTGGTTTATTAGTAATTCAATAAACAACTCAATGGAGGGCCAGAAAAAATAATAATCATGACATTTTCTTGGAGCGTCGGCAAACAATCCATCAGCAACGTTCTTTGAACTAAAACTATGGAAACCATGGACGGGCAGAATCAACCAACGGGTCCCCTTCAGATGAAACATATTCAAATAGTAAAATGCAATAGTTTCGACGTCCAAAGACCACACTGACTTGCCAAATAGGTCTCCACAACACACCGATATTGGGGTTTGTTCCATTGTAAACCATCACAAAGAATCAAAGGAGTGAGAATGCCACATGTAAGGCCAGACAGAGCTAACATGTTTGCAAAAGCCAACACGACTCCAGGCATCTCTACAAAGGCCCAACCGTTGTCCGCTTGCCGGCACAACAATTCTACATGATTTACAGAATACCACATGGTCCCTCTCCCCACCTGGCATCTCCCCTTTCAGCTGTTGGTCCTGCCCCCTTTCCAGACAGAGCCCTGAACTGCTTTGAAATGATTGTACTAACATTTGTAGAGTAAAACACCTCCTCTGTAGATCCATCACATTGGCGGTTTCCAACCGTGACCAGTGGGAAGAACCTTGGTGATCTTGGTTCTTCATGGTCTACCACTGTCCCGTTCCCCTCTCCCGTTCCCCTCTCCTGTCTGCTCAAAATACCCCCACATCTACTTAGTCAACTCTAGAGCAAGACGTTGCTTTTGTATGCGGTCTGCCAAACGGAACAGGTACCAAGCAAGAGAGAGAAACAAGAAGTGGGGGAAGGGAGACATCAGTTGGCCCTTACTCACACCCCCACATTCACCCCCACATTCACCTCCACCATGACTTCAGAGCTCAATCAGTTGAAATACATCTTTTGTCACTGCTACCCAGTTCCTGCCTCGCTGCTCTGAACAACACCTGTGTCCACAACACAGCGTCTTTGTTAAGTCTTCTAAGATGCAGGTACCAATTTAGCTGTTTGATGTTGAAACCAAAACACGTATATACCCATTTTTTGGGCAGATATTAAAGCGTACGCCAAGTACTCCCTCTTCTGTTATGCCTTATGCCAGTCCCTCCGTCACATTATAGTATCCTTCTTCTAAACAATCCCTACAACGTTTTGAACTTTCAAGATTTCAAAACATATTTATCTGCTAAGAAAACAATAGAAAGTATTCTGTCTAGGAGCCAAACAAATGTATCAACGAAATCCTATGTACAAAGCATGCATTGCCTTCATCAGGGGTTCTCCTAGGGACATCCAGTTGTAGCCCCGAACTAGCTCACTGACTTCTGGTTTTAAAGACAGATCAGAATAATCTTTTTCACATAGACTTAGGGGCAACAGAAGTCAAGCAGCCTAGTGATTAGGAACATTTGGTTAATAACCAAAATCACTGAAGTCAATCCAAATCTGTTTTTGTGCCTTTGAGCAAGTTGGTTATTAACTCTTTGTTGCAGTCAGTTGCTCTGGATAAGTGACATACACATTCAGAATGTCAATTGGTATAATAGTGGTACACAACAGAATACACAAATAGAAGCTGAAATACAATGAGCAATGTTCAGAAATCACCAAATGTCACAAGCAACCAGAGCCGACATTATGTGGCTTTCCATAGGTTTCATTGTTAACATGAGCCGGATACACATTACAGCAGAATGACAGAAACTAACAAAGGTGCTGTGAAATCCCTAGGGCATCTAGTTAGCTGTTAATGTGTAACTACTCTCTGAAACACAGAAGTTGAATATCGCCTCATTTGGTCAGCTGCAACTGGCACTGAAAATCCCAAAAGCATTTGCTTTCCAGCCTTAGTTTGACATAATAGAAGTATATGTTTGAATGTGGAGATTATAAAAACACCAGAAGGTTATGGATAAGGGTGAAAAGGTTTTGTGTTACGGGCCTTTGAGGTAGGGCTGAAGGAAACGGAACCCGAATGGAAGGGAAGCTCTGAAGACAGAGTTTGATTTTAAAACACAGCTAAAGTCCAAAGGAGGATCTTTACTACTAAAAGAGAAGCTTCAGGATACAAAAAACACAAAATTACTGTCTGTGTGTCAGTCTGTCTGTGCAAACAAAAGACTGAGCAAATGAAACATCACCAACACCACAAAATTCCAATACTGACAAGGATAAACAAGTTGTGCCAGTGGGTGGGATAAAGCAGTCTTTATATTACATTCTTAATGTTGTGCAGATACAAATCCTCAAAAGTAACCAGGCTCAATGCACCCCTCAATTCAAACATAACAAATTCACTCAATCCACTGCTGGTAGGGTTTGCCTAGATGGTTACATGTTCCTGGGCCTAGCTGAAAAACCTCTAATTAACACAATTCTCTGTCTTTGCGGACTCTCAGATAATGGCCTCATTTAATAGCTTCTCCGACAGTACCTTTATTAGAGATTCTCCTCCTGTCTGCCTGGTGTGTGTGCTTAATGCTCACTTGGACACCTCCCAGACATCTTCCTTCTCTTTTTCCCTCTCCATGTCTCACTCTCACACTTTCGCAATCTCTACAATCAAGTGCCCTTGTCAGCCATTCACATTTCATTACCTAAGTGCCAATCTCTTAGCAACCAAACAGGTACTGTAGCAGTTAGCGGAGGTTAGCCCGCGAGCGCTAACGCAAAGCGTTTGCCGTGTCTTTAACCCATGGCGCACCAGCCTTTGAAGAGCACACAGCTGACTGGACGTGTGTGAAAGGGCTTGTGTCTGGCTTGCACCAAAGACCTTTGCCTTGTCAACACACGTGACCATTCTGCCTCAAGTGTCCTCGTTTAAACCACTGAATCTAAAATGTGGACACATAAGCCGTACGTTTGACACATCTTCACATGCTAAACACAGCACACACGCATGAATCGTCAAGCAAGCCATTTCTATGAAAATAGAACCACTGAATCTACAATGTGAAGTTTTTAGAAGCACATCAACAATTACTTTCATTTATTTTAAGCCACTAAATTTCATTAATATTTCAACTACTTTCAAGCTACAATTTTGGTACAAGGCTTCAATTTCTGGTTAAACTGATGAAAATTGTCAGCTGAGAACCAATTCGATGACCTGGCCAAAGAAATCATAAAAGTTTAATTAAAGTTTTGCTCCGCTTGTTATAACACAAAACAATGTCTGTACAACACCTAGAAACCTCAATAACAGATGTTAAACTTTCTCTAATGTAGCTGACAGCAGGGCAGGAAAGGAAAACCAAATCCCCAGACATCATGTCAATATGATTTACTTGGTGGGAATTGTAAAAAGGCTGATCCTGACATTGTAATGGTTTTAGGATGATAATTAGAGGCACCTGGAGTTGATTCCCGGTCAGGGTACACATCCGAATGCACAATATTTGTGTCAGTTGTTGAACAGCAACATAGAAAGCATGTCACAGTACATTTTCATAAACAGAAAACAAATATTGAAGTGTTGTTCTAAAATGTGCAGCACACAACTTAAGCATTCAGGCCTATTGTTAAAGAAACCAACTGCTTCAGCTTCTATTCACCAGTGCTATTGTTTCAACAGTGGCTAACATAGTGGGCTGTCAGGGGAAGGGGAAGGAACTCTGTTAGCAGTACGTGGGTTTCATGAGTTTGGCCTACTTGGGATATTTTTTACTTTGCTTTCAAGGGAATGGATGTTGCAATGTTTGTCATATACAGTAAAACAAGGTTCAAGTGGAAATATTTATTATGTTAGAAAACGTGTGGCATTATAGATACCTTTTGATGCCCAAGGTTAGACAAAATCAATTCCCCCAATAAATAACTAATTCTCACTAAGAAGAATCTTCTGAGAAATATGCCATATTAAGGCATGATGTAATGCTTAATAGTGAAGTACATAACAATGCAGTAGATTACAGTACAAATACATAAAAACACATTAGTATTGTACTGTACAAGTCATAAATTAATGTTTTAACATGTTCTTCCTGTTGGTTGCCTGTGAAAAAGGCTACTCCACTGTGAGTGGACCATACACGTCAACTGTTCTGTACTGCGCTGTCTTGCACTTATGTTATAATTCATGAATAATGAGGACAATTATATGATTATTCATTTCTGTGAAGTGAAAGTCAGGGAACAATGATTTTATTCTGTTTAAGAACAGTTCCTGTCATTCTGTTACCAGGAGTAATTTCACTTACTCTAAAAAAACTAATATATTCTCCCCAATTGTTTTTTTTATGTTATATAACACATTCACCTGCAGAAGTCTTTGAATCTTAATTCTGCTCAGATATTTCATAGCCTTTGGAAAACGTAAAGTCTTTAACACCTGAGGGAGAATTAACCACAATACTTACTCTAAATGTGCTTTTTTTGTGCAAAGGTTTGTAGTGTTATTTAAACTTGTGAATAAAAACTTTTTATTCAGCATACATTTTACAGACTTATACACACAGACCCATGTTATGCAGGTTGCAAACAATTTGCTTCAGTGGCCTTTTAAGAAGAGGCAAGTATCGTTCTTCTTTTTACAGTGGCACTGCCAGAACCCCAGTGGCTCAACGATGTTGCGTCTCCCGTAAATGTTCCCATAACTAGATTACTTAATGACTGACCAGGAGCCTCCACTTTTAGTATTTCCTCCACTATTTGTTATACCAGGGTGCACTTTCCATAACTACTAGAACCAAACAAGAAGAAAGACTGGGCGTGCCAAGGTCAGGCTGGACGTAGCCAGAGATACGCCTTGTTTCTGAGGAGATGCTGACACCGGATGGGGTCAAGGTCCTACCAATACCCTTTACGTAAACCTGATTGTACGGCGTTTCAAGGGGCCCACAACAGCCAACAGCACCCAGTGTATTTCCTCTACATGGTGACGCAGAACGCCCTCAAAGGTCTCCATGGACCTCGTCCACCTTGGCCAGGGGCTGGTCATCAGCTACAGTCAAACCAAAATACATCGTACAGGAGCATCGCAAAAGATAGAACGGCTTGAAAAAAGCCCTTTCTCACAAAGTGTTAAACATGTCTCAGTTCTTTATCACGTTCAAACAGTGCTCACTGTTTAGGAGGCAGTGGACACAACAGTCTTTCTGGGCTTTAGCTAAACATGCATTCCATTCCTTAATTCCTACAGGCAAATGCTACAGAAGAACTGAGCAGCAGAAAACCCAAGATAGGGCCTTAAGGGGAAAGTGAAGGGGAAATGACCGTCGTCAGGTAAAATGAGCCCTAATGTGTTCTGGATGAAGCTGCTAAATGTCAGCCAGGCTATTAGAAGACAAAGAGCTTGGTAAAAAGAATAGCCCCTCCAGGCACCAGCAAGGCACAGAGAACCTCTGAGCTGGTCTGACCCATCCATGCCTCCCTACCTGGCAGGCCCAAGGACAACAAAATTGGGATATTGTAGGTGCCATTTACTGTCATTTGTGTGGGTGGTCTGTTCTACTTAACAAACATCCCTGGTAAATAACCAACACATTTAAAAAAAATGTACCCTGGTTCAAATTGGAATGTTTAATATTGACTGCATATACTACATTTTGATTGAACATTACAAATGTTTCCATGCAAAAACAAATCCCTCAGCACACATTGAAGAGGTATTTGGGGGCAGCTGTTTGAATGTGCATCAGGCATGTTAACGATATACGCAGATGACATGAAAAACAGGTTAAAAAATAAGCTAAATTCCCAAAACATTTACTCCAGTGAATTTACAAAAGTCTCTTCTGATTTGGGTGGATGATGTGAAATTCAGCACGGATTCAGAAAATCGCGTCAATTTCACATTTCTGATTGTTATATTGTAATTAAAAAGCAATTTATTTGCTAGCGGTTAAGTAATAAAACAAATGTTTATAATTTTCTCACTGAAAAGTAGGAGTTTTTCAGCTTTGTTGCTATCACCTATGGCTGAAAAGCAACATTTTTCAACCTCACTGTACGGTACCAGGAGTTCAAAGCACGCGGTAGACAAAGTGCCCAATCCAGCAACTTGTCCTCACTGTGTTCCAAAGCATCAGCAGTGGAACATTACCAACCACCCACGTGCCTTATTACCTAATTATAAAATGAAAAAGTCAATCCTTCATACATACAAACAGTTCAAAAGGATAAAGGCATTTGAGGTATTAATTGATCAGCGACACAGGGTGTTGTAACAATATGCAAATGATTACATTTTAAAAAGAAAACAAAAGGGTAGGTAATGTATTTTACCATGTTTCTCCCCCCGGTTACTTCTCATGGCAGTGGGTCACAAATCTCCCTCTCTCTCATACACACACACACACACACCGAACAACCTTGTGTTCCTGGACATCAAAGCAGCATAGTGTTTGTGCATGCAGGAATTTAGAGCCAATCTCAGCACAGACACGGAGGGCCTTGCGGTTACTACTTTATCAGTTGGAACTGCTAGATTGAGCCCTAAAGAAGGCCAGTGAAAAGAACTGCTCCTCACAGAACAGAAGAGTTTTGATTCAGCTTTCCCTTATGAGAAAAGTATCTATCTAAATAAAGTTATTCACTCATTGCAGAGGTTGTCACCTGGCTAAATAACAGGGCAGTGATTTAAATATATATTTATATTTAAATATTTTTTTTAGATGCATTTATTCAAAGCAATTTACAGTACTGGGTGACCCTGGGAATCAAACCCAAAATCCTGGTGTTGCAACGATATCCTAGTTACTAATTATCCATTATATAAAATTGCTTCCATTAAGTATTGTGGACTTAGGTAGGGTGGGTCATTTAAATAGGGAGTGCAATTAGAAAGTTAAATATAAGTTAATAATAAACAGTAATCATATTAAACGCTTCCGAAGGTATATTCATGCCTCGGGTCAGGTTAGCCTGATATGCAGAGCAATAAGGGAGCATTGACTTCAAAAGCAATAATTGAACATAATTTTGATCAATGCCAGTATTATAACATCTGCCTGCCCCGGTACAGATAGGACTTTGGTATAACATCTGCCTGACCTGGTACAGATAGGACTTTGGTATAACATCTGCCTGACCTGGTACAGATAGGACTTTGGTATAACATCTGCCTGACCTGGTATGGACAGGACTTAGGTATAACATCTGCCTTACCTGGTACGGACCGGACTTAGGTATAACATCTGCCTTACCTAGTACGGACAGGACTTAGGTATAACATCTGCCTTACCTGGTATGGACAGGACTTAGGTATAACATCTGCCTGACCTGGTACGGACAGGACTTAGGTGTAACATCTGCCTGACCTGGTACAGACAGGACTTAGGTATAACATCTGCCTTACCTGGTATGGACAGGACTTAGGTATAACATCTGCCTGACCTGGTACGGACAGGACTTAGGAAGGGGAGCAAACGGAGTCCTTCCATCTCTAGATCTCTCTCACATTCAGACTTTCTCTATGTTCAGAGACACTGATGCCACTTTCTACCCAATCTAATCACAGAGATCCTTCCAGATGGCGTGTGTGGACATCTGATCCAAAGACCCTGGAGAACTGAGACTGGCCCTCATAGAAAAATGCCAGAGATCCTGGCGAGCTGAGACTTGGCCCCGCAGAAAAACCCAGTTTCCATTAGGTAAAGTGTGGCAGAAAGTGCACAACATGGGTGAATAGTGTGTGTGTGTTTGTGTTTTTGTAATTCAGGCCCTTCATGCTGGATTATATAAAGAGCTAACTGGTTTTGCGTCGAGCAAACTCGTTCACCCTCCGTAACTGAAGAAAAAAGAAAGTGAATGTGGAACGGGAGCTTTGGCCTCATCTCTCCAGCTTTAGAGCAGAGGATCCATGTTCTGGGTCGTGGGGAGAGAGATAGCAGCGAGGGGGAAAACAGGAAAGGATTGTGCCTGCCTCCCTTGGCCTCTCCCCCTTCCCTGTCTCGCCTCTGTTGACACTAGGACGGACGAGAACCACAACAATAAACAGATTCTTCTAAGCTTCCATGGTCTCGCTCCTTAATCTGCAACACCCTGCTCACCCTCTGTCCTCCCATTCCTGAACTTCAAGTTCCTGCCCCGGGTGGGCAGAGGGTATCTGCGGGGGCGGGGGGGTTTGGGAGGCCTCGGGCCCGCGGGTCAGGCTCCCGGAACACACCACGAGAGAAGGGAGCCATTAGGAGGAACAGACCCAAGGTGTGCAGCGAGCAGCACTGAGACGGCCCCTTCAAAGCTCTGTGACATTGTCCGCGGTGATGGAGGACAGGTGCCTCCGGGACAAACATTAAACGCCTGGGAGTCAACAAAGGTGGCCGCCCCAATAGAGGGCCTCCGTATCGTTGTCTCCTTTGTCAGGGTTGATCTGAAAGGATCTTGGGAGGAGGGGCTACTGATTTATGACTTATGAAGCACTGTGTTAACTACAGCCTGTTGGTCGTTTTATACAGATTTGGGAGGGGCTAAAGAGACACTGTACAGTTAGATCACCAGGACTGAACATTTCAAACAGATACAATGTTGTTGTAGATGGCTATCTGATATATATGAAGTCATAGAAGGGGTTTTATCTATGCATTCTATCAAAAGGAAATTGTCTCGTTATCGCAATTTCAATACCCCACATTTGCCCGGCAACAAGGAGGGACAAGATTAAAATGCAGTCAGGCATTCTGTGAAGTCTTAACATTATCATTCTTCTCATCCATGTTCACATAAACATTCACACACAAAGACACACACATTTAGATTAAACCGGGTCCCTTATAATCACCACAGGTCCAGCTGAGTTGTGTCTCACTGTTGACTGCGTATCATTTATTTAATAAATATTAACAATGAATCATGTGTTTTTTTTAAGCCTCCTGCTGACTTTTTAAAAACATTCCAAAAGGCAACAAATTTGTATAAATGATTTATGTTTTAATGTATATTTTGTTAATGGAGGGTAAAACATCCATATCTTTTCGTGGCTTTCAAAGTAAAGAATGTAAATCATTATTTTCTAATAGTATCATTTGTGCTCAGACATGAAATGGTTTTTCCATTCTTCGACCGAAGATTCACAAACCTCCCGTCCGGAGAGATGTTTGACCGACAGAAAGATGATGGTTGTTTCTGTAACACCACATGTACCTGACTGTCGTACACCAAGGGCACAGGCACTTACAGAGGACTGGCACTGCAACACTAAAGGCCGAGAACGACCGCGCTCACAAGCAGCTCCAGCTGTTGGTCCACCAGTAGCTACGCTCTGATGGCTTCCAGAACGAGCAGGGTTACTATGGCACTCAGAAAGAGCAGCGGAGGGTGGGTCTTGCTCCCAACAACCTGTTTAAGTAGCACTGGAGTGTGTGTGTGTGTGTGTTAACAGCCTAGCGCGTGTGTGCATGGGTGTGGAGTTCATTATCATGGGGGGTATTGAGAGGGGCCCGTCCTCTTGGGTACTGATGAAGTATCAGCCTTTCAGTGCACTCTACTGTAGAGAAGATCTCCACCACCCTGCCTCCCCTTTTCATTTATCTCTTTCTGAAGACACCAATCTGCGAAGAACGGGTTCTGGCCAAAAGATCGACGTGTAGGGGAGGAAGGGAATACCGAGGCAAAAAGCGGAGAGAAAGAGGCTTGGAAGAGCCGGAGCAACCAGGGGGAAATCACTTGAACTTCCTACATTGTCTTCATGTAAATGTGCCCTGATCAAGATTCCACTAGCATCCTGGCAGCCAGTTCAATCTGCAAAGGCATGGCTGAAGACAGGCAGAAAGAGACAGAGAGAGAGAAAGAGAGACATAGAGAGACACACATAGAGAGAGGGGAAACAAAAGAAAATGGTCTGATAGAATAAAAGATGAAAGAAGTAGTAAGAGAGAGGGCAAGCCCACCTGAACCAATTTTGTTCAGCTGGAGGGTCAAGGCTATTAGCTTAGCTGGAGAGCCAAGACCTCTTACGGTTACTAAATAGTCCGAACTAAATAGCCATGGGAGCCATGAAAATATAGAGATTTTCAGTTTCTCAACATTTCTTATGTTTCTTCCAGAGAGTTTCGACTCTTCCAACTTCAGTCATTCAGCTAGCCACATGCCTGTCCTTAACTTAACTCCTGCACTTTGACACAAACACTGCTATCTTTCCCCCCAGGTGATGGCAGTCCTGCCACTTGAGGGTTTCTTATTGATTTACAGGAAAAGACAGCAACAGCGATAAGCCATGCCAACCTGTCCAGAGATGTTGAGGTATGTACAGTATAGGATAAAGGGTTTTTCCGGAACTGTCTTTCTGGCTGTAGTGCCTTGGTGTTCCTGACTTACGTAGCATTCAGGATACAGAAGAGCCCATGTTCTTATCATTTCCACATTTTGGACTACCACTGTTGTCATATCAGAGTAACCAGGATCTTAAGATCTGAGAAACAGAGCAACACAAGATTTTGCTTTTACCCGGCAATGATTTATGTCTTATCTCCCCTTGGTTTATATCCAAAAATGCATAGATCCACAGTATGTCCAATAGAATCAAGAACCAAAGCTCCTATTTTTTTACTTAAAAGTATGCAGATTGACACTGCAGGTCCTGACTTGTTTCTTGTTGACAGGCGGCATTTCCGCGAACTACAGCATAGGGCCTTCTTCACTTTCAATGCAAAGGCTTGAAATTCTACATCATTTGCTGATAGAAATACCAGGAGAGCAAGCCATGCTCCCCTGCTAAACCCCACTCTATCTGCAACCTCATATATTTCCAGAGAGCGTTCTCCAATCGGTCACATTTCAAGTGCTTTCCAAGCGTAGCTTTCCATCCACTTAGTCCCAGGGAGTGCTTCGCAGAGCTGGCAATGGCTGGAGAAGTTCAACATCTACTGGCAGCAGAAATAATGTGTCGTCCCCCAAAAGGCTGTCACGGTTGCATGGTAAAATTCATGAAGACACTCCTCAAAAAAGTTTGCTTATGTAAACAGGAGAAACACACTGATATGAGAGATTGGCCTAGGTACACCGCCGGTAGTAGGCGAGTCTATGATGAGAGATCTTCCTCAAGGTGTAGTAGAGAGTAGCAGGTCATTTTTATCCGGAAAGTGCCGGAACCCTGCTCACAGTGGTGGATGTTCAATCAGTTCTTTTTTGTTGAACTGATTGATTCCCACACTCCTGAAGTGAATCTGTTGAGGAAAAACTCAACCAGGACAGCATGCATTTATGTGATGTCAAACAAATGTATTAAGGGACAAGTGTATTTCCGATGCTACATATAATTATAAAATCTAAGGCAAAACAGGAGAAGGGGGAAACAGTTCAAATTGAATAACAAGATATTTTATCTTCTTATTTCTGCCCCATAGATGCAGTATCACAGAGACCTTCCGCTCGGTTCTCACGCCTTAATACTGACTACTGCAACCCTGTTTCTCTCTCCTCATTTCTCTCCACTCTTTTCTCCCTCACTCTGTTTATCATGATTTACATAACAAATGAACTTAACAGTAGTGGGCACCTATATTTATGATACTGGACCCGTGTTCAAGTCATTGGCACAAAATGTAGACAGTAAATAAAAGCATTCACATACCCTTTGATTACAGCATTTCTTTTCTTGTAGTGTACGCTACCTTGTAAGAACATTCTCCATAAATGTATACTCCAGCATAATGGCTCGAGGATGTTCCTTGATACTTTTAAAAATATATATTTGAATGTAAGATGACCCTTAGCTTCCGTGTCACTGAGACATCCTCAGACAGTTGTCTCTGTTTGCCTTTGAAAGCGATCACTTCCTTGCCATGTTTGGCTAAAACAACAGGGTCGGCCAGACCACTCTACTGCAGCAGGACAAATCTCATGGGCTGGGACAACTACGTCTGGATAAAGAGTGAGAGAAACAGAAGCACATTCCAGAGGTCGATGGGAGGCTTCCCTACCACCATAGAGGAGTGTCGTTTGAGGGTCTTGTCAACAGGACTCAGATAATGCTGGACAGGATACACACCCTTTTGTGTGCACATGTAAACCCAGGCAACACACAAATCAAAAAACAGCCGCAACACAAAAGATGTAACAAACGTCCATTCTCCAGCCTGCCCAAGTGAGGAGTCTGCACCTGGGTATCAGGCTGGAGAGGGGAGCTCCACAGCCGGGATTCCTGGGTAATTACAGGTGGACTGAGGGGGCTTTGGATGCAATCAGACAATGAGACGTGGGAGTGTGGGAAGAAGGAGAGGGAGGCCGCCTGATGTTATGGTCACCAAGGTCAACCTCCATGGCAGGCGGGGGTGGGGGGGGGGGGGTTAGGCACGGGAGTGGAGCAGGTGGGGGTCACTGCGGCGTGCGGACGTGGCATTCCCAACAACAGACAGGAACCACCCCAATGAATGAGGCTCAATGAGAGTAACTCAAGCCAAGACTCTCAGGACAATATGGTACATTTCTGTGTTGGGCAACTGACCACATGCAGAAACACAACCGAATAATGGGTTTCTACACATATGTACGTTGAATAAAAGAGTTCACATTCAGACACCCAACTTTTGGTTTACTGTCTCAAAGGTGTCAAGACATGCTGGTTTTAAGATTATTCTTCTGAAGTATTTGGCCAACAGCCATTATTTTTTATGTCACTGAAGGCTAGTTTAGTCTATGGCCTTACACAATTTTGTTTGTCCCTCTGTGTGTTGGGAAAAGACTGAACAGAAATGGTAGTCTCCTAGCCGTAACTAGGTGGAGCTGAGCACAATTGCTGTCTGACAATAGAACATATTGATATATTAACATAAAGCCTAACACTGCGTTTTATTAATATATTATAAATTAGATGCAGCGAGAACAGCTCCCAGAATGTATTTGGTTCAAATGATCAGTTTGGGCTCAATAGAATAGCACTACTTGTCATTGTCTGATTGGGAAAAAATACCCTTCGACTGGAGACTACAGCTACATTTTCACTGCTAATATGTTATACATTACAGGTTGTCTATTAGAACTTACTTGAAAATGTATTACAAGTAATGAAATATATGTATGCCTCTGTTACAGGTGTCACCACAAGGAACTGGCCCAGCAGGGATTGTTTAAATATTGTTCACCAGCTGGTCAGACCTCCATATCAGGAAAGGGGATATGAGATGGTCAATGGATTCTTCCTGTTTCTCAATAAATGTGTGCTATTCTATAATTAAGCATCAATGTTTAGGATTTGTTTAGTCTAGCAGAGACTAACCAAAGGGTTTCTTTCTCCCATAGCTGGGAAAAAAGCATTCTACATTCCCTGGCTGACCTTTTGACCATGAAGCAACAGTCCAAGAAACAAAGGGAACTTGGCTTGGTTACAAAACTCCATAATTGATTGGAGTTTTGCCGATAACTAAGAATGTATTAAAAACATAAAAAAAACATTATTTTAAGCAAAACCGCACAAGGTTTTAGAAAAAGAAAACAGTCTCCTATATTATCCGACATCTGCAAGATATGTAACTCCTAGACTAGAATCAGTGTCAACCCAAACTTGAATTATATTAGCCTTACAAACCCCTTGAGGGCTGACCAAAAGCCTTTCATTTAACCCAGGTGCCTTAGGTGTGTTTACAGTAAGCAGCTTTATGCAGCCTATGCTCAGCCGGTAAAGCCGCACGGTCATCGACGAGGTCGGTGTCAGAATGCAACAGTCCATCGGTGGTCCACAGGAAGTCCTGTTCCGCTCCACAGTCCCGAGACGTGCTGTGGTTTCTTCTCTGACCTTTATGTCTGGTATCCTGGAGGTTTTCAGTTCACTGTGTGGGAGCCTGTTGAGTTTCCTCTTTCTTACAGACTTTGTCCATGTCTATGGGAAGCCTGGACCGTACAAATCCTGTATGCAGATGGGTCTTCCACTTCATTACTTACTGTTTCAATAGTTTTCCTAGAAGATGAGGGCCAGTATCAGCATGCAGGGCTGATGTCCCTTTGCTGCATTGAGAGTGGCTCCAACATTTTTACTGGCTTAATGGTAAGTATATACTGGTGTATAAACCCAGTCCAAATTAATGTTAGATGGGTTGGGACTTACTAAATTATAACTTTAAGGGAATTATACAAGTTAGAACTAGAGCTTATAAAGGGGGGTTTACAACTAAACCTTTATTATAGAAATCAATGAAACAGAATGGTGGACTACATGTAGTTCAACAAGCTTAAATTACAAATAGGATTCTGTGTAGATAACGATTACCACCCTCCAACATTAATTTGGATTGGGTTTATAAACCAGTAGATACTTAATATTAAGCCAGTAAAAATATTGCAGTCACTCTCAGCTCTACAACGTCTTAAAACTAAATTTCTACATGGGGACTCTGCATAACAGTGTCTGCTTCATAAATTAAAGCAAAATTAAACAGTTGAACTAAATGGAAATCTAGACATTTACTGGAACTACAAACACAAATGTTGGTGAAAATACAGTCATATGACTGTACTCCCCATGAAATATTTGCAAAGAAATATGGACATGTAAATATTTGATCTTCCTTCAAACAATGTCTATAGATAAGGGTGGAAGAAATTAGAAAAGTATGGAATGGCAAAGTCAAAGACTGGATCTTAATCCTATTGAGATGCTGTAGGGTGATTTGAAACGGGCTGCGCATGCAAGAAACACCTCAAACATCACACAGCTAAAAACATTCTGCATGGAGGAGTGGGAACAGCTTTCTCCCAGTCGATGTCAGAGACTTCAGAGGTTATTTCAACCAAAGGGAGCAATACCAGCTATTAAAGCATAGGGTGTCCTTACTTTTTCCTCAGAAGGTAATGGCATCTTTGTAACTCTTTAGTTAAATAATATAATATATCATGGGTAAAATGTAATTGTTTTTGGTTTATTTACATTGCCTTTATCTATAGATATTGTTTGAAAGAAGATCAATAATTTAAATGACCATATTTCATAACAAATAAAAAAATATTTCATGGGGTGTCCTAATTTCTTCACATGCGTGTAGATGTAAAACTTGCAATGCTAATTCTGACTTGAAAGTTTTTGTGTTTAATAGGCTATAGACAAAATGCTTTTAAAAGCAGCATTTGCCTCTTCAATTTGCCTCTTCAATTCTTTCAGCGTAAATATACTAGTACGGTACTTTGTGAAGAAAAGTTCTCTCCATATAGTGCCTAAGGCCACCCTCAAGACCAAAACACACCATGAACTGTTAAATGAATGGCATCAAGCCCTACTGAGGCACGAAATGTAGAAGTAAGACCTTTTCTGCACATCTTTATGGCTTACAGCTATTATGGAATGCTTCAGGTGACAACTGACAATTTAAAACGGGATGAGATTCACCCTTAGTCAAACAATATAACTCTCACTTGAATGCCAGACAAGGGCCTGGTAATTGACTCAAATAGGTCTACTACTGTCTTTTCACTGAAAACATCCCACGTACCTATTATGTCTAGTGGGAGATTTTACATTGATGTTATATTGGGTACAACAGTGGTTCCCAACCATTCTAGTAACTGTACCACTAACTGTATTCTGTCCAACTTGGAACACTCCTCTAGAAACCGCTTATGTTCATTTTACCAGTAAGCCTACGTCCTCATGGGTGTTCTCAAGTACCCCCTGTTGATAGGCCCCCATGGGTCCTGGTATCCCTGGTTGGGAACCACTGGTGTACAGTATGCCACCATGTAACCTTCTGAACATCTAAATACTTATGAGGCGTGTCTGTCTGTCTGTATCTCTGTGAGGCTTCGGTTATAGTATCAGTCTTATGAGAATAAAAGAGAGTCAGGGGTGAGTCAAGCCAAGGTGATGAGGTCCCCTCTGTTTTACCTTCTCTCTTGCCTTTGATGGCTTTTTCATTCAAAGCCCTTCATTGCAATTCTTGGCAGGCCCTGAGCTCCCACATTTTTTAATTAAAATCTAAGAAGTGTAATAAGTCTGAAGACTCCAGGGTAGCTGGCAAACAGGTACTTCTCTCAGTAAACAGGCAAACAGGCACTCCTCTCTGTCTTTGTTAGTCTGGTTGCCAGTGAGTCTTTCTCTGTCTACCTCCACTCACTGCTAAAACCTATTCACATATTATACATACATGCAGGCACGCAGGGGCGTGCACACACACACCCAGGAAGCCACAGGCACCCAACACACACACACCCAGGAAGCCACAGGCACCCAACACACACACATACTCATGTCCCCTAATCCACTGAAGTATCCTGAGAATCCAATCCTTCCCTACTTGGAGCATGACGCTCTGAACACAAAAGACCAGTAGACTGGGACAAAGAAACATCCCCTTTCAGTCACCTCGGTATGACCAAAGCCCCTATTCCTCCTCTTATGGACAGAATTAAAACCAACGTAAGTAAATACGAGGATGAAAAAAACGAATGACAATCAGGGCTCTAATTCCTTGCGACTGTATGATTCTAATCTGTGCCCTTATAAAATTAGCAAGAAATCCAAAGTGGTGGTAAGTGGTAGATTGTGGTATTAAAAAATACTAAAAAATACCACACATTTAACTGTGATCTTGACAGGTAATGAGACATCCTCCAGTGGAGTCACTGACTAACTAAAAACTTACTAAAGTCTGCCAGATAAACAATCTCAAAACAAACAAATCTGCGTCAAGACTGGCTCCTTCAAACTGTGAGTGAAACAGGGCTTCATTTAGTAAAGATGAGCCCTGCATGACAAATCCTGATAAAAAAATCTATCAACAAGCAAAAACAGATATCCTATCCCATCATTTCCCCTCAACAGTTCATCATTGAATGCCATAAGTGGATCTAAGGATGGGAGTGGGTTCAGACACGGCATTCCAGCGCTGCCTTCCGGTTGCCAAAAGTGGGAAGAACGTGGAACGCTGAAACCTTTCCGGGGGTCTAGGCTGGCTGGAGGAGCTCTGAAGGGGGCGGAGGTAGCGTGGAGGGGTATGGATGCCTCTGTCATTCTACATACCACCCACTCCGAAGAGCATTCCACAGGAGTGTCTGATCACCCTTCATTAGGCCAGACCACCTGCGGGCCAATCAGGACCCCCATCGCACTCCTGGCTTAGCAAACCAACCACATTCTGCCCACTGACAGCCCTTAACACAATAATATGCACATACCAGACAAGCTTTACCTGACTATACACTGACCATAGACCACTAGGGATCCACTGAGCAGAGCACCCCTTGAGTGGATAGAACGTCAGCTTCTCACAACACACACACGTTGTTAGGGGCTGGTATGAAATAGGAGAAAGACACAGGGGAAGATAAATGTCTTTGTTGCGCTCCCTTGACAGTCAGGAAACGATGACTGCATTGACATGAAGTGGAGTTGAAACAAATGCAGCTGATAAACAGACTGGGACAGAAAGCATCATCCTGTACGTTCATGCTCCCCCCCCCCCCCCCCCCA
>JACXGK010001624.1:0-43584 GCA_016801125.1 Novumbra hubbsi | reverse complement strand
ACGTCACTGAATATTGGTGGCTTTAGGAGCAAACAAAGGGAGGAAGAGATGCGCTGCCACAGGTCTTCACTTATCGCTTCTGCAAGCTGCTGTTCAACAATGTGAGGCACAACGTGACTTAGCACAAAAGTGGCCCTTTTAATTTCTTGCTCCAGTCTCTAAATTGCCTTGAAGGGCCCAGAAAACTGAGATAAGGTGTTGGGTGATGGGGGGGCAAAGTCAGCCTGCCTTGAAAGGCAGCAAATATGGAGCTGTGTTCTTAAGAGAGCCAGGTGTTTACTGAGGTCTTTTTAAAGGGGGGTGCTGCTCTTTGCAAAACCAAATGCCCTGCCCGGGCGATCACATGTGAGGGATTGGGGCGGTTTATACTGTCGTACTACAACCCTGAGGAGCAACTTCAAAACATGGTGCCTCCAGGCTTCTATCTATGACACACAGCCTGGGTTGCATTTACAGACAATGACGTGCCAAGCAAAACACCTATTCCCATCATTCCATGTTCACACCGGAAAACAAAGATTTTCCTCATTGTCTCTTTCTTTCATCTTCATCTCCACTTATACGTCCCAGGGGATGGGGCGTATAAGTGGAATGTACACTATACATGGTACAAATAGGCTTGCTTTTTCCTTCACTTTTTGTCAATGAGACACTTCATCTACTTTAGCTCCGCCTGCCATTCCTGGGTCTCTCCTAGCTGTGGAAATGTCAAGAATGGGGAGAAAGGAGACGGGGGTACACCGACTGAAGTGGCAGGTACAGTCTTGTCCCGCTGTGCTAACATCTCCAGACTCCCTAACAGGGGTTGGTTGCACACAAAAGGTGGAATCTGACTAGACTTTCTAAATTAAAAAGTCTAACTGAAGTCTAACTGAAGCCTAAGCTCATTGTTCATCAGGTAGAAGAAGGTCAAGGAAAAGCCTGAATCAGTATAAGCCCAACTAAATCAGTACAGTTTAAACTTCTTAAACTTGGTTTATAGAGTGCAACACTGTTATACATTACAAATACAAATGGGTTGTGTTTGTTATCTGGAACGCGGGGCTCATCAAAGTGGCTACACTTTCTTCAAACACAGGGCATCTAGAACAAAAAAGAATACACATTCTAGACAGTAGTTGCTAGAGCCAAGACTCTTCTCTTCAACAAGAAAGGCAAAGTTGGAGGGGAAAAAAGAAAAGAAGGAAAGAGGAAAGTGTTTCGTGCCTGGACAGAGAAGCAGAGGAATTTGTATGTGTGTGCCAAGCTCAACCAAACATGCAAAAATGCTGTAGCCATTGAAATAACCTGCCATCAAGAATAATGCGGGTACTGACCAGGTTTCTACTTCTGACCAACTACCAGCGTTGTCAAGTACCAGCGAAAATGCCAACAGCAACAATCTCCGCTTGCTTCCACAGACAGCAGAGACTGACATAGTCATGGTAGACGTTAGGACTTATTAGCTATAGTTATTTTACAGTATCCTGACAAATTCTCCACAAAAAGTACCAAAAACAGCAACCGTTTTCAGTACACTCTCATTGGGTTCCTGTCATTATCTGCCGCTGCCTAAAACTGATAACTTGTCTCCAGTTTTTTCCAAACTTAAGAAGCTTCTAGAAAAGTACTTTGAAGATTCTGTGCTCTTGAGTGGACAAAATGATTGACTCATTCTCCAGGTCCCAGTGGTGGTTCTGGCTTGTACGGCGCTAACCGGAGAGAGAACGCTAAAGATGGAATCGATGGATCCGTGGCTGAACATACAGAAAGGTGTCACAGTACGTCAATCAGCTGCTCCTGTTTCAGAATGTGGAGACCACATGGGGGGGGGCTCACCTTCCACACAGAGCTCCACCTCTTCCAGGTTGCGCAGGGTGATTCTCATCAGGCTGGAGTTGAGCATCAGCTCGTTCTTGTGCGCCGGCCACATGTACTCCGGGGCCAGGTTGACAAAGAAAATGCGCGTGTCTCCGGTGGCAACCTGATTGTCACAGATCCCAGGCTCCCCGAAGCCACCAATCATCACCTTGTTCCCCCCGTCCAGAAGAACCTCACCGTTGACCATGGTCTTTCCTTTCAGGTACCGCCATACCCTCACCTGTTCCGTGGACATGAAGAAAAAGACACGTTACGG
The DNA here is from genome assembly GCA_016801125.1 of Novumbra hubbsi. NCBI lineage: Eukaryota > Metazoa > Chordata > Actinopteri > Esociformes > Umbridae > Novumbra > Novumbra hubbsi. The sequence goes on along the minus strand of JACXGK010001624.1, from coordinate 41,468 downwards.
GTCTTTATTGATCCTAAAACTGTCAGTAAAGCTTTGTGTTAAATTCATCTTTAGTCAGGCAGACAATCAGAACAAGGGTATGATTTGTGCAAGAGGAAAGTTGAAATGTAGTTGGTTTTCCATTAACTTCGTCCAGGGTTGTTGAAACATGGTTTGTGGAATTGCATAATTTTTGGTAATAAATGTTATGTTGTTGTTAACGTATATTTAGTGTATCCAAGATTTTGTATCTTAACCTTTTGTAACCTAAAACACCTACTAATAAGAACTGAGCTCTGTTGATAGAGCAGTGCAGGTTTCTCTGAGCTAAAAGTTCACATTTGTTGTCTACATCTTCTTATATTGATGGCTGAATTTATGATAAAAGCATGGAAATAAAACCCCCAGTGATAAGCACTCTGGGTAAATACACATTCTCTTTTTCAGAGAAAAATTATAAAACCAACACAGATTTTGAATTAATATAAAATGTACAGTAAAATAAGAAAACACTGTCATGTTTTAGAAAGTAATTATTTTGGAAAGTCACTGTATTTGAAATACATGAAAACTATACATTTGTTAAAGATATTTTGCCTAGGACAGGGTCATTCCATTGGATTTTTGTAACCCACCTATTTCTAGAAGCTTAATTGCTGCGGTCTGGAAGAACATATCCAGTCTAGGATTTATGTGTCTAACTGAATTGACAACCACCCTGCATTTAAGGGTATGCTGTGTTACAACAGAAGGTGGGTAAAACACCACAGATTATGTAGAAATAGGGTACAAGTTACAACATAGATGTTTCTAAAAGTGTTTTTGAAAAGCCAGTAAATTAAAGAAATAATCCCAATGCCCAAGTGCAGTGAATGGGACATGTCTCCTTAATAGGAGGCCCTCTATTCTATGATACTGACAAGAGTTTGGTTGACTGTGCTCACCAAAGTTCCTCATACCATCATGCCCACCTAATCATCCCCCACTCAAAATTGAATAAACTAGTATTATCGTTATTTCATCTGAAGGGGGTACAATGTCAACAATTCTGTGTTAAAAACCTTGCTTTTATATGATTACTATATATATTATATATATTATAAAACAAAATGTATATATATATATATATTATATACATACATATTATATTTTCTCAATATTGCGAACCATACTGGAACATCTAATTTCCAAAGTTGGATCAGTGCTAGTTTAAAAGCTGCGGTACATTTTAAACAGAGAAGTAGACAATGTATGCTATCACTGCACTTTTTTTTCCTATCATAGCACATCCAGCAAATAATTAAAAGAAGGCTGCCATTTTGAATACAATGTCACAACCTTTAATGTTAACATTGAATCGCACCTCTGAAAGCAACAGAAATTCCAATCTGGAACTCTGATACTTCCAAGTAGGCCTAAATAATGTTTAACAATATAATAACGTTCTAGAGATTCATGATCAAATTTTTTTATATTCTCTGGATCATTGTAAGCAGTGATTTTCATTTCAAAATGCTGTATCACTCAAGTTACAAACTAAGGAATTTGAGTTCACTTGACCCAATGTTTGTTTTCTAGCACATACAGATTAAACAGTATGTAGTAATAAAGTGGCCTGGATTTTTTGGTAAAGCCAAAAAGTGATAAATACGTCAACTTGGTAAAATTATTTTTTCATTGTATGCAAAATGTTAAATATAGATGCAAATGTTAAATATAAATGAACAATAATCTAACCATTCTTGATGGTATATGAAAGTCCCAAAACGCAATTGGTATTTGTTTATCCAAATGTCCCAAGTATCACTCATTACAGTGTACTGTCAGAGGGATGTGTTTAAAGGGAACGTGGACCCTGTCAAGTAGTTGCCAGCCTAGCTCACGCTTTTTCTGGACACTTTTTTGGTCCTCTATTGGTGAATTTAATCACCGTTATTTTGGCCATTTTACCAGAATAAAATCTAACAACAGCTTGGATGGTGATAGAAACATGAGGTTTGGACCATATTAGAGCATCTTAGAGCATTGTAAACAAAATGATCCAGTAAATCAACATTTGGCCTTTATTCTAATGGTAAAAGTTTATAATGGACACAGAACAACATTTATTTATTTTTAAATCATGTTATAGTGAGGCTAAGATTTGACAGGTGTCACTTTGCAGTAACATGTATCATACCTGATAAAACGTAAACAGACTTTGTAACGTTTTCAAAAAGACGCACGATTTAGCAGTAACTTAATTCAACAGTAATTGATAAACTCACATCAGGACAGGCCGGCTTACCTTGCAAGAGTATGTATTCTGCACTGGGTCCATGTTCATGATTTCTTCAACGGTACCGGTTAAAACTACGTTTGCCTCCTCCTCCCTTTTCTCCAAGTCTTTCTCCGGACAGATTCCCTGACACCGTTGACAGAAAACCGCGAAAATCATCAATGCCCACCCATACAAGTGAGTTAGTCTTCGTTGTGATCCCATAGTCACAAAAACGACAAAGAAAAAGTTATGTGGACAAAATAACATATGTGACGCAAAGTAGAATAGAATTGTTTGTGCTAGAATGCCAGCTATTCAGGTCTGAAAAGCCTTCAAACTTCCCTACTGACCACGAAGCTTTTAATTTCAGCCAAATCGCATGCATCTGGTGGGTGCGCAAGCCGAGCTGGTTAGCTGCAAGCCGGCTGGAATAGAAGAACGGGATTCTATCAAGGAATGTGCTACACTTCACCCTCCCTCTCCACCTCGCTCACCCGCGATTCTTTCAGGATGACGCTCCGGATTTGCATGCAATCTGAATTGCTGATAAGATTGGTGAAGGGAGATGGTCCTGCGTTTCAGGAAGGTTTCCGAATGTGGTGTAAAACGCCACCCTTCGGAGAAATTGTGATTTCGCTGAACATGCTAAAACCAATGAGAATGTATTTTGAGGGAAGTGATGACCTACAAGTACACATTGACATTAGTGTCGGCTAACTGTGTTCAGCCTTGCCTACATGTCAAAATAAAAACGTTTTTAACAAACCAAAAACATAAATAATCCAAACCTGGCAATAAATGGAGGTAGGCTTAATTTGAAAGGGCAAGGATCGTTCTTGTTGCAGGTGCCTGGTTCAACTTGTCCTCAAAGGCATACATGCGTTTTAAATTGTTACAAGGCTACAACAGCTAAACAGCAATGGTCAAATGCATAAATATTTATCCAAAATGTCTGATCATTGTGTTGCCCCTGCATTTATTTCTGACTACTTTTGCAAGCACCTTAACTGTCACGTGTTAAGTGTTAAGTTCATAAAACATAAACATTTTGTTTTCATCAGAAGAGGGTGAAAATGTTTGTTCCATGAATCAGTAAATTTTGCCCTACACTACAATTAATTCTTTATCACAGAGTTCTTCCAGTGTCATTTTGATACATTTCAATTGTTTCAAAGCATATTCTGCCCAAAGAGTAGGAATATTACTAAAGATTTCCCATGATCAACATTTGTAAATGCTACCATGTGCATTTTGTTGCAGTTCCCAGTTAGGAATAGACACTCCTAAAAAAACTCCTAGTGTAAATTTCCACTCTTCAAAAGCTGTAATTAAGCCTACTCTTCAATCTATTTCTAGAAAATGACAGGCTTGCAACGCTCTCGCAAAAAGAGATATTTGTAGAGATTTCTTCACATTTTGCCTTACATATCTGGTGCCCTACTCTGTTTTTACAATACATCAAGAAGTTACCTATTCCTAATTAAAATGTAAACATCAGGAAGATGTTTAGCTCACAATATTAAGCCTATTTTTGGGGCCTACATCCCAAACACTTTACTGTCACCCAATGGATAAAAACCGGTGTTATGCAACACATGTGACTGGTGGTAGCGCCACCTATCAGCAACAACTCAAGCTTAGCATGAAGAGAATATTTACCATTTATCTTTTTTGAAGTCAAGTACATATTTCTTTACTTGATGTTAGATCCTAAAACTGAATGTTGGCAAAGTGAAACAATAATCAACAAGAATAATGTTTACATTTTCAGCCATAACAATCTTCAGCTAACTTTAGCCACAGCTAGCTAAACATCTACGGAAGAAATGTGGCACATTACAGATCTTGTCACTTTTCATTGTTTTTATATTTCTGAATGTTTACGTCAGTGTTGTATACTGTTTGTTTCCAAAACCAATCAACACTTACTGCTTAGATAAATTGCTTTAAATAATATTCTTACATGCCCTAATAGATGCATGGGACTGTTGGTCATTAATCACCTGCTGCCTTCCTGGCTATTAGCATTGCTGGTTAATATCATTGTTGCATGTTATCGTTGTGACCACCTCAATTGTGTTGTGCCATGTAATGCCCCATGTTGTTATACAGCTCAGTCAACCACTATATTCATTATTGTATTATTTCTGCTGTTTCTAGACAATTCCCATCTGCACTTAAGTCAATGTTTTTACTGACAATGCTGTGTGTCTCTATTAGGAGATGGCTCATTAGACAAAAACACAGATATGTATGAATACACTACATTAATACAGATCTGTGTTTGTATGTATTTATTTATGTATTAATAATGCATGTGTGTTTTTATTTAGAATAACATTGTCAAAGATGACTTTACATATTCAGGTTTGTGTAGTTGGAGAATGTCCAAGGTTGTTTGTGGTTTATATGGCATTTGTTAATTTCACAACATTCATATTGGTTTATTTCCATATAACATCCCTTAAAGCCCTACAATATCTGTGGAAAGTCCATCTGTTTTGTGCTCAAGGTACAGGAACGTGTAAGTGATATCCCCACAACGCAGATCACAATGAATTATTCACAATGCCTCCATTGTACTATGTCCTTAGATTCGGTTTCGTTATTCTTCAAACATCTTTTTGATACACAGCATTTAAAATGTACTCTGCCCATAGTATAGACACACTCACAAACACAACACAATGTTCACACATACACACACTGCACAAGACATTCCAACATAATCAAAAGAGCCTGCTGTAACTCTTGTTTGTCTAGAGGACAGGCTTTCTTCCCTTTATCAGCTAGGGAACATAATGGCAATCCTGTCCTTGGCATCTATCTGCCTGTCCAGTTGCTCAGCTGGCCTTGCAAATCCTGTAGAGGTGGCCACTTTCAGTGCAACTGACTACACTGTTAAAACAAGATGGAGGCCACCAGTCCTCCTCTAGGTTATTCCTCTCTGAGAAAAATCTGAATTGAGATCCTCAAGAGTACTGGCTGTTTATTTTAGAGAATGACAAATAGTGTGCCTGTGTGCAAATGCATGAACTTATATAAGAATCTACAGGACTGGATGGCTACACCCTTTCAAAATGAATCGGTTAACCAGGTTTAAATCACTGAATTAAAATGATTTAAGAATCTACAGGACTGGATGTTTACACCCCCTCACAATGAATCAGTTATCCTGCTGTAAATCATTGAATGAAAACAACAGAACCACAGAAACAAATCAAACGTAAATAAACCCACAAAACCTTTTATTCCAACATAGGTTGGCTAAAAATGTATTACATGATTTGGAAACAATTGTGCTTGAATTTTTCAATACCTTTCGATACACTAAGATGTTTACTAAAGTGTTTTATTAGATTAGAGAACACATTGAGAGCGACAATACCGAATAATACAGAGTGTTGATAACTTTTATTTGCCGTTTTATTGCTGCTCTTTCAATTAAATCTGGTTTATAATGTGTTTTAAATCCTGAGATTGGCAATTTCAAAAATATTGATGTTGTGGAACATTTACCATTTTGTGTGTTTGGATGTTTGCTGTTTAATCCCTAAGCAAGCCTGTTAAGCAGATTTCTTCCAGATCATTGATGTGAAAGAGAATATTTTCTCTGTCAATTTATCTAAAATTAAGGTTAGAAAAAGAACAAGGTAGCATACCATATATTGGCAAAACCAGTCTTCCAAAATGACTGTAGCAAACAGATCCCAAGAAAGTGTTGGTTGTTACAAGGTGGACTACCCTGGCTATCCTTGCTCCATGTTTTGTCCAACTTATTGCATAGAGATGAAGGCTCAACATGTCTTAACAATGGAGCCAGCTTCAGCAGCAGGTTTTAGGAGAATTGGCCAATAGCACTCCTTGACAGCCCAGCCTCTTTACCTACATAAACAGAGCATCCGCACAGCAAATAGCTGGTGTTTAGCCGGCTGGCGGTTGCCAGATGTTTTCATGCTTTGTTCTGTCAAGTTTAAACAGGAGACTGATTCTAACACCTGGTTTTATCCAAGAGATTTGACTGGAATGTTTCTGTGCCTCTTTTTTCGTGACGTCTCCTCCTCTGTCTTTTCTCTCTCTAACTTTTTATTTTCCTCCCTGAAGGGGAGGGGGGTCCATATGGAAAGGGAAAAGGAGAGAATATGGGATTCTACAGTATGTTAGTGCAGAGGTGCAATGTTTCCTGTAGTTTATCAACACTGTCAACAAACAGGTGATTGGCAAGGAGACACTAAAGCTTGGTTGCCAAATGTGCAATTCGGATACCCCTAAAACACACGTCTGCATTACACAAACAAACACACACACACATACACACGCCCCAAGGAAAATATACAAACACACAAGCCATTACGTTTTCCATACATGTGGACGTTAGTTGAAGATTAGCCCACAAACAAAGCAAAGCAAAAGACTTCTAAATAATGTACCGAGTAGCTAAATCTAAATGTGGATGAATGTCAACAAGGTGTTGTAGCTGAAGGAAACTGGACAGGACGAAGACCAGCCATGGGCTATATGTACAGCCGCACCTGACAGGGATAGATTCTACTCTTGGTACCAGTAGTGTGAAGAGAAGAGATAACATGCCCACCATAGAAGCCGACACCATTCCCACTTCAACCAGACAGGCGCTATTGGTTGTTAACCCTAACCCTAACGGTTGTTTGTTCTCAGAGGCGCCTGCCAGGAAGAGAGGGGACAACTATTGGAAACAGATATATTATCTCGAACTTTGTTCAGAAAATTTGATTCAGTTAGACATAAAAAATGTTGACATTATGTGCTGTTACCAAATATATTAGGTATTTATTTCTACTGAATAGTATTGAAAGGATTGAATCTTATTAATTAATAATAGTTCGCTTTTAACAAACAAAATATTGTTTGGCATAGCATGTCAAAGGGGCAAAATTAAAATGTTGAAAGTAAACAAAAAATTGTTGTTAATTAATGAATTAATGTAATTCACAACAAAATTGAATATTTAATAGATCCAATCACACGCATATGTGATAATGATATGACAAAGTGTTGTGCAAATAATGATCGTATTCGGGAACTTTCAAAAACTTTTCCCAACCCATTTGAAAAATCCTAAAATCATTTAGAGGAATCATCATAAAATCAGAAATAAAATGCAATTTTGAACAATGTTTTCAACAATATTATTTTCATATATATTCAAAACACATTTTTCAGGGATTTGGGCAATGGATGGGCTTATTAGCTATCCAATAACACTGTAAAAAGCTTATTATGAAACAGGCCTATAAAGACACTGAAAGGCACATAACTGGATAACTGCAGCTAGACATTATAAAACAAGATTATTTCCATGAATGTAATCTACTGGGCTTTCTTCAAAGAACACAAGGCACTCCAACCCCACACACTAAAGGCCTCACCTCCAGAGACTGGGGCCCCAGAAACACTGAAAAAACACTGACATAATAGCATTACCTTGTCCTCGGCTGAGAGGTCCATAGGTGTGCACTCGTTATACTTATTTGTCATTTAACCACTTACAGTACATCACAAGGTAAAAACCTTTTTCACCTAAACTGTCACTAGCTGAGTTTAGTCTGGTAGTGGTGAATAGTGAAGGGAGTTTCACTGCGCTTTAGAAAGCTTTTACTACATTTCCTTTAATATGAGCAGAGTGGCCAGGATTAGCCAGCCATTTTGTTTTATAGATGTCTCTCATTCCAAGCAAGCTCTTTGGCAGACAGCCGGCCAAGTCAATTTGGAAATGAGTCTATGGGGGCCGTTCCAAGTCTCCCACGCCCCTGTAGGTGAATGACAAATCAAAGCTTTCCTCTTAGTCTAATTAGGTTTCCTAAAGTAATATAAAAAATCAAGTATTATATACCACTCCCCCAAACTGATAATCAATAAATAACATGATCTGACCGTGAAAATGATGAGCAATTACTTTTGGCTAGACGTGACGTCTTTGTCTGATCACTGATGCACCACAGGTCCTCTCTACAACACCGTCTTACCCAGGGTTATTAAGATGTAAAGGGGCACTGGCATAAATGGAGTTCTCATTTCCTCAAGCACAAGCCATCCTTGAGTCCCCTGCCCACCTAAATCACGTATTAGCCTTTGATCCATGCACCTGACCGCGGGAGGGGAGCAGAACAATCAATGGGAGTCAGAGCTGCACTGAGGGCTGATGTACGGGGATGTTTAGGCCCTGGGTACTTCCTCTCCTGAGTCAGAACCTTGAACGATGGGCCAGAGGGAAACAGCAAGCAGTGTGAAAAGAAACCAGGCTTCGCTGCGTCACAATTTGTCAAATCCTCCTCTACCGCTGTTGGTTGCTAGTTCCAAAATGGCCACCCAACTCCATTAGCTGATTACAAAGACCAGGTTGTCACTGAGTCAGGGTGTTCTGCTGATTCATTCAGTCCTGCCGTGATGACTCAGTCATGCGCTGCTCGTCAATCCTCTTTGTATTTGTCTTCCAACCAACTGTCTATTGGGAGTTTTCATTAAACAATGTTCAACTTAAGAATTCTCTATATTCTCTAAATGTATTTGTATATATGTAAAATAGGGAATGATATACACAAAATAATTCCATATGCAAGGTTTTGCAATAATGCAGAAATCAACTTGAGCAGAGGGTGGGCCGTTTCAGGGACGTTGCATTAGTTGTAGTTGGGATGTTGCCAGTTAGAGGATGAGATCCGCCTCCAACACCATGAACCAGATGTCCAACACATACTTCTACAGGAGCATATGACTCATTTCATATCACTTGTTTTCCATTACAAATTCCATCCATAAACCATCCAAACCTGTAGTGGTATTGGATGTTCTCAGGGGGCTCAACCATTCACTGGTCCTATTCTTCCCACATATCTGGTGTTTCATTTTGTTTTGTATTAATACCAGACAAACAACAGACGGGTTGCAGGCAAGAATCAATGCTTGTGATGAAAGTGCTCACTGTCCGACATTTACCAAAGAAGACCGACTGCCTGTTGGGACTTGTACCTGCACACTGTCTGTGTGTGTCTGTGTGTGTCTTTGTGTGTGTGCATGTGTGTGTGTATGTGTGTTTGTGCACTGTGAAAACTATATTCAGGGGTGAATTGAAACCAACATGAACTTTCAGAATAAATCCAACTGAATAGATAATGTTGCTGTAAATCTTTGAAGCATGTTGTGGTGCCATGAGGCATGATAGGTCATGATGTGAGAATATTAGACCCATTTCCAAAGTAACTAAAATTCATAGAGGCAAATGCAGCACACTGCAATACCCTAAGTTACCTATCAGAGTTAGGTTATGCTTTTCAGTTCTGGTTAGGTTTAAGGTTAGGAGCAAGAATTAGGTTTACGGCATCTTAATGATGCTAATGAAAGCAAACCCGTAAGCAGGTGGTGAGTAGAGTGCATAAGATTCCTGGAGAGTCTTGAAGTGTCATCAGAATTTTTTTGGGGGGGGGGGCTGGCCCTGCTCTAGGCTACACTGGCAAATATCTACCCTTTCATCCCCTTTTAAAATCCATCAAATTTCTCACCCTCTCTTTTTAAGAAATCCTCACTTTTTTTGCAAAAATCCTAATTTTCAATATATTTAAACATATCAAATGTACAATTTAGAATGTATATATATTAAAACATGTCTTTGACCGGGTCCCTCAGCCCCGGATCTCCTCAAGGCTGTGTCCTTTCCCCTATGCTCTTCTTCCTGTACACCAATAGCTGCACCTCCAGTCATCAGTCCGTTGGATGACACCACTCTTGTTGGGCTCATCTCTGGTGAGGATGAGTCCGTCTATAGGTGGGAGATTGACCACCTGGGGAATAGGTGCAGGCAGAGCAATCTGTAGCTCAATGCTCTGAAGACAGTGGAGATTTTGTTGTGGATTTTAAGAAGAACCCAGCCCCACCCGTCACCATTACCCAGTGTGACTCCTCAGTCATCATTGCGCTTCCTGGGGCATCATCAATACCCAGGACCTCCAATGGGAGCATAACACTCCATCACAGAGGATGTACTTCCAGCGGCAGCGGAAGAGGTTCAATCTGCCAAAGACAATGATGGTGCACTTCTACACAGCCATCATTGAGTCCATACTCACCTCCATCACCATCTGGTACGCTGCTGCCACTGCCAAGGACAAGGACTGCAGCGTCTCATTCAGTCTGCTGAGAAGGTGATTGGCTACAATCTGCCATCCCCTAAGGACCTGCACGCCACCACGACCCTGAGGATCGCAGGACAGATTGTGGCTGACTCCTCCCACCCTGGACACAAACTGTTTCATTCACTCCCCTCCTACAGGAGGCTACGGTCCAGAAGGACCAATACCTTATGCAAGAACAGTTCCTACCCATCGGCAGCTGGTCTCATCAACAAGGCCAGGTGACCCCTACTGACACTGACCCCTTCTACCCCCTAACTTAATGTGTTACATCAATGCACTTCTTTGGACTACTGTATTTGCACATTACACTTCCTGCACACTCCCTATTTACTGTGTCATTTTTATTACTGTGCTATTTGATCTTCTTACTGTGTGTTTTACCACTTTACAAACTGTGTTTACTGTCATGTACCAATACACCATAGCGAAAGTAGGCAAAACCTACTAGCAAAACCTTGAGCTGATTCTGATTCCGATACATTTCTCAGAATGCAAGGACACCAGTAGGACTACCTATGAACAGGGCCCCAGACTGCTGAATAACACTACATGAGGATTGTACCTTTAACCAAGACTATTCAGGCGTAACATGAGAGGCTCATGCTTAATCAGCTTGTCAGCCAAGGCCTGCTTCATGTAGCAGTCAAATGAGCAGCCCACTTGAACACGCCAGAATTAGTACCTCTGTGTGGCCTACCCTGACATAAACTACAGGCTGTAAAACACATCCTTAACAATGAACCAAATAATTTACAAAAGAATGTTGTTGGATGTGCACTGCTGTTCAGACATCCTCTCCACAAGGAGGAAGGCTCCATTTCCATGTCAATTGTTAATTCAACCAAAACATTCTAACCCACACTGCAGCTGTGCACCTCAGACCTAGGTCACCCTAGACCTATTCAAGGTTGGAGTTCACAGTTATGCGGTTTTAGCTTAGGAAGTGTTAAGTAGAACTATCTTCTGTTTGATAAGGAGAGACAATCTGTGTACAAATCTATTTACAGTGTCACCTAATATTACAGAGCTCCCTAAGAGGAAACTGTTCTGTCAACATAGTCCAGCCTTGGCGCTCTACTAACGAAATACGTGAGCAATCACAAACAGTGTCACAGATATCCTATCTCCCCATTCCAGAATGCTGACAAACTGACAGTGGAGTGAACTAACAAAGAGACTCCAAGTAGGCTGCTTCAGGGTTTACCAAGACTGGTGTGACAAGCAAAACACTTCCCATTAGTAGTCCTACGGGCCAAAAGAGCTTGTTGATGAGAGAAGTGGCACAACCTAACGGACAGGCCTCACACAGGCAGATTACCACGCCGGACTCCAGTGGTGTACAACATCGATGGGCTATTGTGGCAGATGACCACACCGGATTCTAATCTTATCAGTTTAAAACCAGAACAAACAGCTTTAGTGGGTAACACTGGATAACACTGGGGAGTGTAACAACAGTGCCTGGTCAAATCCCGGTTTAGTTTGCCTGCACAGTTCCACAGACCTAAACCAAACACACCTTCATCTTTATAACCGTATGACGCTATTGTGTCAGAATGGATTAAAATCCCTGTGGAAGAATTCCAACACCTTGTAGAACCCATGGCCTGAGGAATTCAGGCTGTTTTTGTGGAGGCAATGTGTCGGACTCATTACCAGATCGGTGTGCTTAATAAACTGGACAGTGAGTATATACTAAATGTTTCAGAGTGACATATAGGAGGGTTAGGGTTAACTGGCCTGCCTAAGGGTTAGGGTTAACTGGCCTGCCTAAGGGATAGGGTTAACTGGCCTGCCTAAGGGTTAGGGTTAACTGGCCTGCCTAAGGGTTAGGGTTAACTGGCCTGCCTAAGGGTTAGGGTTAACTGGCCTGCCTAAGGGTTAGGGTTAACTGGCCTGCCTAAGGGTTAGGGTTAACTGGCCTGCCTAAGGGTTAGGGTTAACTGGCCTGCCTAAGGGTTAGGGTTAACTGGCCGCATAACTGATTTTTCACCACTGTGATTCTATCTGGTGACCTTTCGGTTGCTGGTCAGGCACTTCAACATAGAGGCCTAATACCCCAAATACTGCAGAATACAGCCATGTCCTTAGTCTGCAAACACCATAGTGAATGGTATGATATACTGAGGCAGGAAATCTGCATTGGCATTTCTTACACATCTGCATATTTTCAATCTAACACATGAAGACCTTAAGACCCCCAGTATTATTAGCCAGTAATGAAAATGTAGCAGAAAAAATGTTTGGCAGGCTGATGTCCTACAGTATATGTAGGACATCAGCTAAGTACTTACATATAACATATATAAGTATATATATATATATGTTAAGTATAAGTATATCCATACATATATATGTTAAGTATATCCATATATGTGATATATCCATGTGCTGGAGCACCAGCCACGGCCATTTTATAAACCAAAACAGGAACTTTCATAAAGATTAACCATGAGAGTATATTACTGTAATCTGGGGTTATGGCGTGTTACTCATGTGTGATTGTGCCATCCAAACTACATGCATTCTATCCTGATAATTCCTTACAGCATGGGAAAAGATTGGCTCCATTTGATTTGTTGCTGACGGCACTACCAACTGCTGTGATATTGTATTCTACAATGTCTTAAATGTTTTGCTTGAATTTGTCCTTGTGTTAAAGATTGTACCCCCCAAAAACAATTTCAAAGTGAAGACGTTGTCTCAAAACCACATGTTTTGACACACAATTTGTCACTTAGAGAAGTTCTATGATTTATTATAACGTTCAATAAATTTGCTTATAGTGATAATCCATAATTGCTTTTTTTTGGACTTTGACATCTAACACAGATTGATCATAATAATGAATTACATTATATGGTACATGTCTAGATGATTGACTCCCTCAATAAGTCAAGGATTTAATTTATTTACTTTCATCCAGTTACACATGGTCAGAATGAGCATCTACTTGTTAGACCAATCTTCCAGAGAATAATAAGATAGAGACAACTGAGTGATTTAATTTACTGGAAGTCTGGTGTAATTCTTCATGCACTTAAAATCCTGTATGTGGACAACTGATTGTGGATTGACTACTGTGTTGGCAAAGGATCAGAAAGAATTGCTTACTCTGGCAGAAATTATCTAATTTCGCACTAGACAGGATTTAAAATACCTTTAAAGGTATTTAGGCTTTATCAAGAGAAAACTACACCGAAATGTTGTATTTTCGATTTACTAAATTTTGTCTCTCTCTTAATTTTGTCCATTATGTTTGTGTTAAAAAACCCAGCCAACCACAACTAGTTCTGTGAATTTCCTCTCGCAAAACATGTATTAGGTTCGCCTGAAATGGTAATGACATGGAAATCCTTGAAATAATTACATGAATGTTTGTCTGATGTCTCATGTTCCCACAAAATATAGTTTTATTACATAATAAAAAAGATTTTCCTGAGCAATTTCCTGGTAATTTTCCTGGCTTGTTCGAAAACGTCAGACTGTAATGTTGCATTATTAAATTGTGCAATGTCGGTCCTTGGTGGTTAAAGTAGAAACTACAACTGAGACTGCCCTATAAAAAGCAGCTTTCACTCATAAACAACCATCAATGCATGATTTGAGAAATGTGGGATTTTAATTGATTGGCCAATCTTTTTTTCTAACACATTTTCCACACCTGCTGGATATTACAGGAGTGGACAAAATAACAGAGGAGCATCAGTCACAAAAACTGCAAAATCATCCAATGGGTCAATGTGAACAGCCTCATATATCATGAAAGCATTTGCTGAAAATTAACCAATAGTATCGGCAAAAAGGAACAGTGGCCTCAAGTTGAAGCTGACCGACGGACAGACAGCCACTGAACAGGACAGTTGCTTATTCCCACAACCTCACAACATTTCGACAGAATTGAATTAGCACCATTTTGACCCAGTCTCTACAAAAACCTGTACGTTTTAAGCTTCACAAAGTTAGTAATTATGTCCGGGCTGCTTTTGAAAACCACTTGTATCCAAGGCCAATGTACACGTGTCTTGGTGTGAGGAGCACAAAACGGGGGCCCCTTGGGCAATGGAATAAGGTACTACGGCCTGGTGAGTCAACTGTCACCCTATGTCCTACATCCAGATGGGTTTAAGTTGGGAGAAAGCCAAGGGATGCATTCAGCCCACAAGTCTGCTGACAACTGTTAAACATGTTGGGGGAGTCGTAATGGTAGGTATAGCCATGTCGTGGGAGTCAAAGGTTCCGATTAAAGCTAAGCATTGTTGCATATCAGCCAAGGAAACTTAGGCCATTTCAGGAGGATAACGTTCCCATGAAGACCAAAGAAGATTCCTTGTATGTGTAAATGTACTTGGCAATAAAGCTGATTCTGATGAACACCAGGAGGATGACAAACGCCTTCCATGGCATCCCCAAATACCATTCCTGGAAAACATTTAACCTTTATAGGACGTTCTGTGCAGAGGGCATCTCTATCATCTTTCAAAGAACTGGTGGCTTTTCTTCTTGAGGAATTGTGCAATATCCCACTACACACAGTTCAAGACATGTGTAGTATGACAGCATCCAAGAAGGATTGGAGATGTTCTGAAGGCAAAGGGTGATTCTGTGTTGGTTTACCCACAGCTCTTAGGAAAAAATAAACTGTTAACTTTACCTAAGAGCGTGTGCTAAACTACTAAAATATAAATACCAACATGGCTCAGGAAACGACAGTGAATATGTTTTACCACCTCTCAGATTCTATAGTTTTAACACACCCATAGAAATGTCTGCGCAAATGCTGCGCGAGATGATGTCGGCAAAGAAGTTTGAACGACCTACACTAAATCCAAAACAGACCCTGTGTGTTGATGGGAAAGCTAGAAAGCAGTTAGCCAGCCAGCAAGCTAGCTAGGTAAGAAATAAGTTATGTTGCTTACGTTGTAACGTTATGGCTACATAACATGACCAACACCCTTAATTAAAAGCGTAACACAGATATTATTCGTTATGTTTTGCTTTGCTCATTGACATAACATGTGCTCTAAATCGTGCTTTCCATCCACTTCAGCCGGGCGATATGTTAGCTTTCGCTAACAGCTAGCTAGCTAGTTAACGTTCGTCCAGCTTGCATACCTTTCAAATGTAGTTTTATTTAAATAACTTAACCAGTTGTTAAGTATGTTGCCCATAGTTACAGTACAACTGGCTAACATGCGGTAACGTTACAGCCACACAAGACAATTAACTGGCGACATAGCTACTACTAGCTAGTCAACAAGCTATGCCTCATAATAAAAGCTTGTTAACGGTACTGCTTGTTTAGCTACCTAGATAGTTATCGCTTTTCGATCCCAGAGCTAGCTAGACAGTAAACTACAACTGCATGGTGGGGTTACACTAGTTAGCCAACTACGTTTATGTAGCTAACTTGTTATCGTATTCTGCTGTCTAGTAACAGGCCTGGCTCCCCAATGGTCATCATGTCTGGCACAGCCACTGTGCTGCAACAATTTGTTAGTGGACTGAAGAGTCGAAATGAAGACACAAGAGCAAAATCTGCTAAAGATCTCCAGCATTATGTGACAACAGAACTCCGAGAGGTACTACTGTCTACTTGCTCTCCAGTGCATTATTACTGCAACACCTGCACAAGAACATTTCTTACAAACGTTCTCAAAAATAATAATAAAAAAAAAGTGTTCCCTAAAACAGCGGTTCTCAAATTTACAGTGGCTTCATGTATTTCATTGGTTCTATTATTGTCATATCTACAAATGTTACACCATGAGTTACACATAGTCTTAGTTTTTCTTGTCTGATTGTGTGTATGTTCTGTCCTCAGTTAAGTCAAGATGAAGCAACCACTTTCTACGATGAATTAAATCATCACATTTTTGAGCTGGTGTCCAGCTCTGATGTGAATGAAAAAAAAGGAGGGATTCTTGCTATAGGTAAGTCCTATAATTTGCCTTAACGTTCACAGAAATATATCCAAACCACTAGGAATGTGTGAATGTGATTGAAACAGTGGTTGCATTTTTTGTGAGTCTACACACAAATGAAGTCGACCAACACAAAGGACTCTCATCTATTTCCTGCAGTGAGTCTGATCGGTGTAGAAGGAGGCAATGCAACCAGAATCAGCCGCTTTGCCAACTATCTCCGAAACCTGCTTCCCTCCAGTGACTCTGTGGTCATGGAGATGGCCTCCAAGGCCATGGGCCACTTGTCCATGGCGGGGGACACCTTCACAGCAGAGTATGTGGAGTTTGAGGTAAAGAGGGCACTGGAGTGGCTGGGAGCGGACAGGAATGAGGGCAGGCGCCACGCTGCGGTAAGTGTGATGAGGCCAATTGCTGTTTGTTTTGCCGGTTACCATTAATATGGCAGTGGTTCCTTTTCCTAGCTGTGGATGTAAGCACATTTCATATGTCAACCAGCAGATGATGAGGATTATCTGCTCTATGTAACATGTTTGTTATTACGTTACAGGTTCTTGTCCTGAGGGAATTGGCCGTCAGCGCGCCAACATTTTTCTTTCAGCAGGTCCAGCCCTTTTTCGACAACATCTTTTATGCAGTGTGGGACCAGAAGCAGGCAATCCGTGAAGGGGCCGTGGCCGCTCTCAGGGCCTGCCTCATACTCACCACCCAACGAGAGACCAAGGAGATGCAGAAACCACAGTGGTATAAAGTGAGTCCCTCGCTATCGCATTTGTTAACACCTTGTCGAACCATCGACTATATCGCTCACTATTGGTCATCGTTGTCATTAGACATTTAGTGGGATCTCTGATCCAGAGCAAAGTACAGGAACATTTATGTGCCTTGCTCAAATGATTTTTCAACTTGCCAGCTCTGGGATTTGAACACACATCTCCAACCACTAAGTTCCACCTTTTAACATATATCAATAAAACCACTTGGCCGTTTCGTACGTCTCTTTTGCAACAGCAAACCTTTGAGGAAGCCGAGAAAGGCTTTGATGAGACCTTGTCCAAAGAAAAGGGTATGAACCGTGATGATAGGGTCCACGGCGCCCTCCTCATCCTCAACGAACTGGTCCGCATCAGCAGCATGGAGGGAGAGGTGAGTCGCCACAGCCCACAAGCACTGGAGGTCAGAGTACATGGTCATTGTCCAGGACTATTCGTCCCCAGTAAAATGGGCAACTCATTTTTCCTTCAATTGGCCCTAACGCTCTGGTCTAAGAAGTGCATGGGTGTCAACAATGTGGAGATGCCTTCACTCTATCAGGCTTAAGAGGTTCTGCCACATTGCTCACATCTTTCCAATAGTTCAGATCTGCAAACTCTGAAACAACACTGCCTAACAGAAGCACCGGACCTCTATATTGGTTACAGACTGTGTTGACATTTTCTTTGTGTCTTGTTCCCTGGCAGCGCATGCGCGAGGAGATGGAGGAGATCACCCAGCAACAGCTGGTCCATGACAAGTACTGCAAGGAGCTGATGGGCTTTGGCACCAAGCCGCGACACATCACTCCCTTCACCAGCTTCCAGTCAGTGCAGCCCCAGCAGTCCAACGCCCTGCTGGGCCTCCTGGGCTACAGCACGCCCCAGGGCTTCCTCAGCTTCGGGGCAACGCCAGTGCCCACCAAGAGCTCCCTGGTGGAGAGCCGCTACTGCCGGGAGCTCATGGAGGCCCGCTTTGACCAGGTGCCCTTTTCTTTTTAACTTCTAGGCAGAGAATAAACTGAGGTTAGAATCCAAGGATTCCTCAGTGTTCATGCAACGGAGAACCGCATCTTTCCAGTTCTACAAGAAACGTACATAGAATATGCTTGTTTATTGGGAACCCTTCAACATATTATTTGTATCAGATGCTAGCTGCTATGTAAACGTGTCCTGCTTAGGTGTGTCGCTGGGTGCTGAAGTACAGGACCAGTAAGAACCCTCTGATCCAGATGACCATTCTCAACCTGCTGCCACGCCTTGCTGCATTCCAGCCCCAGACCTTTACAGGTCAGAACGGATCTACTCAAGCCATTTGTCTGATACCTTTTTGGATCCAATGTTTTTATTTAGCTAAGCACTTTGCTACTGAAGTTAAATAAAATGTGCCTACTGGCAGAAAATGTCACTTACTTAAATAGCCGTATCAATGAAATGGACTAATAATGCACCTGCATGAATTTATGTACGCCACTTAACATTTTGAAAAAAATATGTAGCAGTGTTTAAGAACATGACTCTTCTTTTATACTTTTGGTGACATGTGGACAAAGTGATTTGTGACTCGGCCAGGACTCTGACTTGATTAGAGCGAACTAGGGCTCCACTCGGACTACATTTTCAGTGTCAAGTACTTTGTGTGTGATTTCTCATCATTCTACCTTTTTTCTTCGACTTTGACCAGTTGAACTTTGCCCCCTCCCAGACCAGTATCTGGCTGACACCATGGGCTACCTGCTGGGCTGTCTGAAGAAGGAGAAGGAGCGAACGGCAGCCTTCCAGGCCCTGGGGCTGTTAGTGGTGGCGGTGCGCACTGAGATCCAGCCTTACCTCACTAAGATCCTGGAGATCATCAAGGCTGCTCTGCCCCCCAAGGACTTTGCTCACAAGTAAACCCCAAACTTCATCCATAGATGATCCATGGGACCTTTGTTCAGTGATGTTTATAAACTACTGCAATGTCCCCATGAGATAGTTAGATCGTTTTTTTATGTACAGAATTGGGTTTGTAAGACAACATGTAATATAATACACATTGTGCTGAGGGCTATGTGTCTTATTTGTGTGTGTAGGAGACAGAAGACGATGCAGGTGGACGCCACCGTGTTCACATGTATCAGCATGTTGTCCCGAGCCATGGGCCCCAGCATCCAGCAGGACATCAAGGAGCTGCTGGAGCCCATGCTGGCTGTGGGACTCAGGTGGGTCCCCCGTCTCTCCAGTCTGAGAGGCTCAGCTGTTAGTTTGACTGTATCATTTATCTCAGAAGGGGCTGACAACATCACGTGGACAACCCTCTTTAATGTAAATCAGGCACTGAGATGGCCAAATGTTCATTAACCTCATCAAAGCCCCTGGATCAGTAGAGACAAAACAGCTTTCTACATTCACATCCTTTGGCACCTCTTTGTACTCCTATCACATCATAAAACTCAGCAGTTCTTGTATATAACATGGATGTTATTTTTATTTTTCATTAACAACTCATCACTGGTCCGAATGCAGCCCCGCTCTGACGGCGGTTCTTTACGACCTGAGTCGCCAGATCCCCCAGCTGAAGAAGGACATCCAGGACGGCCTGCTAAAGATGCTGTCCTTGGTGCTCATGCACAAGCCCCTGCGCCACCCGGGCATGCCCAAGGGCCTGGCATACCAGCTGGCGTCGCCCAGCCTCACCAATATCCCAGAGGCCAGCGATGTGGGCAGCATAACACTGGCCCTCAGGACGCTGGGTAGTTTTGAGTTTGAAGGTGAGCTGCTTCACAGACACTTCTGAAAGGAATGCCCATTCCATGCCAACCATTAGACCCGTGATATTTTCTGTCCAGTGATACAGGAATTTGGATTATGCAAACCATCTCATTAGGACACCATTTTAGTGTCTGCGTCCAGCATTCAGGACTCTAGAGGAATTTTTTTGATTAAGTGCTAAAGCTAGTTAGTGCTTTCTCAGAAAACACCTCTGGAATCCTCTAGAGTGCTTTCGAGCATGTTAGCCGTTCCAACCCACTCCAGGCATTGTGCGTAGTGCACCCATTGGGTCACGAACTCATTTGGACCCCTCCTGTCCCCCGGAACCACAGGCCACTCCCTGACCCAGTTTGTGCGCCACTGCGCCGACCACTTCCTGAACAGCGAGCACAAGGAGATCCGCATGGAGGCGGCGCGCACCTGCTCCCGCCTGCTGACGCCCTCCATCCACCTGATCAGCGGCCACGGCCACGTGGTCAGCCAGACCGCCGTGCAGGTGGTGGCCGACGTCCTCAGCAAGCTGCTGGTGGTGGGCATCACCGACCCAGGTGTGAGGGGTGGACCGATGGGGGTGGTGATGGGGGCGGTGGTGAGGGGGTGATGTAGGACGTTTTGCCGGTACCCCCCGCGGACCAGGTCTTCTTCTCTGCCCGCTGTAGACCCTGACATCCGCTACTGCGTGCTGGCCTCTCTGGACGAGCGCTTCGACGCCCACCTGGCCCAGGCGGAGAACCTGCAGGCGCTGTTCGTGGCCCTGAACGATGAGGTGTTTGAGATCCGCGAGCTGGCCATCTGCACCATCGGCCGCCTCAGCAGTATGAACCCGGCCTTCGTCATGCCTTTCCTCCGCAAGATGCTCATCCAGGTGAACAAGGATGCCGCTTGTTTAAGTTTGTTCAAATGTATTTGACGTGAGAAGAATGCAAATGTCCATGGATATGTTTCTATCCATAGAGTTGTAAGCGGTGGACCTGCCATTTCCATAAGGCACCAGCAGATGGTAGCCAACGCTAGCCTATGTTTGATGGCGCTTGGCTGACATGGGTCTGGTTTAGTGGACCTAAATCTAACTGAAAACCTGAATCACAACGCTCATTTGATGGGTTCTTCGATGAGCGCGGCTCTTAATTCCGGACTGGTCTGACCCTGTGTCCGGCCCGTGTTGTTTGACTGACCGCGGTGTGTTTCTGCCCGTTCCAGATCCTGACTGAGCTGGAGCACAGTGGCGTGGGCAGGAACAAGGAGCAGAGTGCCCGCATGCTGGGTCACCTGGTGTCCAACGCCCCGCGCCTCATCCGGCCCTACATGGAGCCCATCCTGAAGGTACCGTCATCAGCACCGAACCCTTTAGCCTGCCAGCAACACGCCAGGCGGTGCCTTTATTATTATTTCTTAGAAAAGGTGCCGCCATCTGGGCGCCTTCTTAGTGGTTAAGTAATCACATTTACCTCGTTCTGTTACTTTTACATTACCCTTTGTTTTTATAAGACATGTTGAAATCATCCGGGCATCTCCACATCCATTTCAGGCCCTCATTCTAAAGCTGAAAGACCCAGACCCTAACCCCGGGGTCGTCATCAGCGTCCTGGCCACCATCGGAGAACTGGCTCAGGTAAGGAGCCCTTTTTCACCCTTTCACATCCCAGCAGGGGTGTCATTTTAAAGGGCCCATTCAGCATTCATCCTTCTAGATTTATTTGAAGTCTATGTGCCTAAGCGTTCTGTATGGATTAGTGTCTGTGCTATTCACCTGGGTCTGACGGTAGCGGTACATTGCTCTGTGGGAATCATTTGCCATTCATTGCTCACTCTTCCTGCTCAGGTGAACTACTGGAATCTCCTGAAGGTTGAGGAAGTCAGAGTTGTTAGGGGCAGGCTGGCCCTTCAGCACAGAGGGAGTGCAGGAGATGCCAGATTAGGGCTGGTGACAGATTTGGCTGAGGCAGTGCCAGGACGGGTAGAGACCACCAGGTTCCTCCAAGGACCCCGAGTCTGAGGGAGACAGTCATTTGAATTATCATATCAATTTTTGTGTTCTTATAGAGTCTATAATGTAGAGGGTCTGTGCCAAGGATAAAGCTAGACTGACAAAATAGAAATATGTTCTATTTCTAAAGTGTTGCCATCTTTACTGACCAATCGCAGTAGAAGATGAAGCTGACCAATTATAAATGGGTTGTTCTCTACAAGTAATTCAACGAGTCTCTGTTGTCTGTCTAAAAACGTTTTAAATAAGAGGGATGGATGGCAGATATAACAGCAGGCATCTCTGAATTGAAGAGGCAGGTTCTGATTGTTCATTTATATTAGGTGAGCGGGCTGGAGATGAGGAAGTGGATGGACGAACTCTTCCCAATCATCATGGACATGCTCCAGGACTCGTCCTCTCTGGCTAAGCGACAGGTACTTTCTCTAAAGTCTAATTCAGTTGCATATGCACACAAAATATTTTGCTTCCTTAGAAAGAAAACTGATATGCTTTAAAGTAATTTGAGTTCATATAATTTGGGTTAAATCCCAAAACATTATTCTGATGAGTCTAAATTGATGAGGGTCTGCCAACGTATTTATATTATGAGCACCAGTGCTTTCAAAGAAATTCATTGATTCAGAACCTGGGGTACCATTTTAGTCATTTAAATATGAAAGCTGACATGGTTGTTTAGCCAGTGTCACCTTTTTCTTCTTTAATTCCATGCTTTTCCCAAACATTTGGAGTAATATGGTACTATTAAATGTTCAATATTTTATTGACCACTAGTGTATTTACCATATTCAGTATGATACTTTTATTATGCATTGTCTGGTATTATTTGGGATCCCGTATATTAAATTCAGGATTTAATTTTAAATGTCGAGTCATTTTTCTTTACACTCTCTTTTTCACCAGGTGGCGCTGTGGACTTTGGGTCAGCAGGTGGCCAGCACAGGATATGTGGTGGAACCCTACCGCAAGTACCCCTCTCTTCTGGAGGTGCTGCTGAACTTTCTTAAGACGGAGCAGAACCAGGGAATCCGGAGAGAGGTGCTATTTATTCTCTATTATGGCTTTTATGACTAACATTTCTTACATATCTTATGCAACAAAAGGACAGTGACCACTTGTTCCAAGCATAAAATATTCCTTTCAGATGCCAGATACAGCCGTCAACATTTACGGCACGAGCGTCCAATCATTTTAAAGTTTAAGTACAACATCCCGTATCACCAAAATGTATAGCTCCCGTTGTCACGGAGTCATTTGACCGTGGCTTAATATATTAACAAGGTAGGCGGGCATTGAGGCAGTCACTTGCTGTTTTCTTGATTATTGTGGGCTTAACAAATCACCAAAGCGTCTTTGAGCTCAGAGGCCCTAGGTAGGTAGCGCAGGTAGGTAGCGGAGGTTACTCATTAAGGGTTGTCAATAGTAGCAAAACAGTCACCTCACCTGGATCCAACTCCTGCCATACAGGGCCACGTCATTCTCCTCTGTCATCACCCACCTTGGTGTGAACTTTGACCCTCATTGGTCATGTCTGTAAAACGTCTTTAACCTCTTGTCTATGACTCTCTCTCTCATCACTTCTCCAAGCGTTCCCCTCTGGCATTATGGGAGTTCAGTACTTGGTCCTCCCTGCAGAATCCCACAATAAATGACGTCTCATTCAACCATGCCCCAAATAATTCAGTCTACTAACTAAGATGTTGTGAAAACAACTGAACAGTGATGCACATCTGCTTTTGTTGGGGTTGGCTTCTCCAAATCTTATGACCCAGATATAAGTGGTAAATGTCAATGTTTCTTCTCCACCCTATGTCTCATTCTGTCGCATGTTCTTTCGGTAGAGGTCAATAATGTATTCCACTGCATGTTAACTCTGGTGCTCGTCTGCTAGGCTATCCGCGTGCTGGGTTTGCTAGGAGCCCTGGATCCCTACAAGCACAAGGTGAACATTGGCATGATTGATCAGTCTCGAGACGCATCTGCGGTCAGCCTCTCCGAGTCAAAGTCCAGCCAGGACTCCGGTGAGTGCCTGCCGCCATCTTTAAGTCACCAACACACAGACGCCATGTGGCTGACTCTACACAGAGTGAATTAGCAGTGGGAATATGTTGGATGTGTTAATATACAGTACACATACACAAGGTAGCTTTTGTGTTTGTGGCTACATTTACGTTTTTCCCCTGCAGAATAATCATTACTTGATTTATTGATGGCCTTATAAGACATAATATTCACCATACTCTAAACAGGCATTTTACCAAATTGCACAATTACCTTTTTACAACATAATGAAATGTGCACTTGACTACTCTAACAGTAGCCAAGTAGGCTTCGGTAGTAGATAAATGTCCTTGTCTGGAAAAGAACCAAACTAGAGAAAAGCTATTTCCGTTATCAGCTGGGCTTGTTCTTGCTGCCCAAGGGTCCCTGGCTGTCCTGTCCACTAACTGACTTCATCATTACTGGAAGCAGCATATATGGCACTGGGTGCTTTGCTTGTTGTGATTTATATAGAACCTTCACATTATGTACGTACTATAAATACCTCTGTTTTAGTCAGTCCAAATACTGCTTATTGATACTGTATTGTTTTCACGGAACGGGCGTCAAAATGGTGTATTCCGAAAAGTTGGAAAAACTGCTGAAAGAAAGGGGCTATGCACCTAACACTTATTTAGTGTGGCGTTGTGTAGAATCCTGCCTCTAATCAGTAACATGAGATGTCTCCTTGTTGTGCCTTGCCAAACTAAACCGGAATAGTATTATCATAATGTGAAAAAAAAACATTAAACTAAAAAAATCACATGTACATAAGTATCCACAGCCTTTGCCATGACACTCAAAATTGTGCTCAGGTGCATCCTGTTTCCACTGATCATTTTTTAGATGTTTTTACAACTTGATTGGAGGCCACCTGTTGTAAATTTAGTTCATTGGACATGATTTGGAAAGGCACACACCTGTCTTTATGAGGTCCCACAGTTGACAGTGCATGTCAGAGCACAAACCAAGCCATGGAGTCCAAGGAATTGTCTGTATCGAGGCACAGATCTGGGAAAGGATACAGAAAAATGTCTGCAGCATTGAAGGTCCCAATGAGCACAGGGGCCTCCATCATCCGTAAATGGAAGAAGTTTGGAACCACCAGGACGCTTCCTAGAGTTGGCCGCCTAGCCAAACTGAGCAATCAGGGTAGAAGGGCCTTAGTTAGATAGGTGACCAAGAACTTGATGTTTACTCTGACCGAGCGTTGCTCTATGGAGAGGAGAACCTTACGGAAGGACAACTATCTCTTGTCGTGGAAAATACTTCAGTTCCCAACTCAAAGGGATACTTCGGAGGTTTTGGAATCAAATAGACTTTAATGAACGTCATCACAAAGCCGGGCAGTTTCTGCAGAAAACACCAAAGTACCATTGTCCAACACACACATTTATCTTGTGTCCCATTCAACGGACCCTCCCACTCATGACACTCCCAAGGCCAGGGGTATTCAATTAAAATGTATAGAGGTCCAGTTAGACCAAATCATCTCAAGCAAAGGTCCAGAACATCATGTCTTAATTGCGATATGATTCAGTGCCATACATATTGAAGTCGTCTAGTAGTTATATGTATGTAGTAAACAACGGACTCTCGAATAAAATAGTGTACAATTCAATAATATTTGAACAACGTGTATTGTCAGTTTTCATATTGAACTCGATTTATTAATAGTTTCATATAAATTACATACATTGTTAACTCCATTTCGCAAGCAACTTTAAGGGAATTTCGTTAGTACGTTGTTGGGCAGTGAATGAATGTGTTCGGATTTTATGGATCGATCATATTGGGCTCTTCGTTAAGATCGTTACATTTCTGTGCCCTCAGTTCGGATTGGAGTGGGTATCTGTCCTTAAAGGATGTGTGTTTTGTCTCGTAGTTGTCGCTTTTAATCTCCACGGTCTCGGAATATATTAAAACGTATTGGTTTTGAACCGTGGGAAGATTGTAGAAAGAGTCAGTCCACATTAAAAGCTTTATTTTTGCTCTCTGCTTTTCTCTTTCTGGAGGGCACCATGTGAAATAACTTTCTTCTGACTAATTTAGTTCTTCGACTATTGGGCTACCTCAGTTTCCTGGGCCGCTAAAGGCTAGAAATGTTGTGCAGGTTAAAATGGAAACATTCCGTCAAAGTGTATTCATTCTCAATAATATATCAGTTATAGGTCCTGGTTCGGATAGGGCTCCGCCTGGGTCTGTACCCGGGCCGCAGTCCGCCAATTAGTGACCCCTGCTCTTTGTGGTCCATCCTCTTTGAGTTACTAATTACATCCCAAAAGCCTAGGAAGAGTTACAACAGGCAGATAAGATAGCAATTGGCTGCATTCCCAGAAAACAGATCCAGACTTTGACCGGAACGAAAGGTCATGGTGTCAATTGGTGAATTATGACTTCACCTTTTAGTGTTTTCTGTGTCCTAGTGCTTGTACTACTATTCAGTGAATACTTGATTTTATGAATAGATATTGATTAGCATTATTTATCAATACATGCAGTTCAATACCTTTCTGGCTTATGAGTATATGACATTATGGATTCTTAAAATATCACTTCTATAATACAATGGTTTTGTAACACATTAATTAGTGCATTCTTTATGTGGATATGTGAAACACAAAAATTCCCCTTCACACTCCACCAATCCAGCCTGTATGGTATAGTGGCCAGACGGAAGCCACTCCACAGCAAAAAGGCACGACAGCCTAACTGGAGTTTGCCAAAAGGCATCTCAAAGACTCTCAGACAATGAGAAACAAAATTCTCTGGTCTGATGAAACAAATATTGAACTTGTTGCCCTAAATGCCAAACGTAATGTCTGGAGGAAACCAGGCATCGCTCATCACGTGGCCAATACCATCCCTACAGTTAAGCAAGGTGTTGACAGTATCATGCTGTGGGGATGTTTTTCAGCGGCCGGAACTGGAAGACTAGTTAGGATTGACGGAAAGATGAATGCAGCAATGTACATCCTTGATTGAAACCTGCTCCAGAACTCTATGGACAGAATACTGGGGTGAAGGTTCATCTTCTTTAAGCACACAGCCAAAATAAGAAAAGAGTGGCTTCAGGACAACTCTGTGAATGTCCATGAGTTACCCAGCCAGAGCCCAGACTTGAACCTGATTTAACATCTCCAGGGAGGGATCTGAAAATGGCTGTGCACCGACGCTCTCCATCCAACCTGATGGAGCTTGAGAGGTCCTGCCAAGTAGAATGGGAGAAACTGCCCAAAAATAGGTGCCAAGCTTGTAGCATTATACTCAAAAAGATTTCAGCCTGTAATTGCTGCCAAATGTACTTCAACAAATTTTTGAGCAAAGGCTGTGAATACTTATGTACATGTTTATATTTTCATTCTTAATATTTGCAAATCATCAACTTAAAGCGATTGCCGATGTCTACTGGTATTACAGTAAAGATCTTACGTAAGGCCTCTTCAATGTAGCAGGTGTTCCAAATATTTGTTATTATTGATGAGCTCTGGTAATGAGTCATTAATATTTTGTTTTGTCTTGTTAAAGTACAAAAGCGTCACAGGCTTTCCATTTGGGAATTTCCACCTGTCAGAAACGCTGACTAGGTTTCTGCCACACAGATGCGCTGGATCTTTAGGCTCTGTGAATAGTAATAGCTTTAGCAGTTTGGCCCTTAGAGGATATAGTTACAGCCAGGGTCACTGTCTGGAGCAACGAACGTTGATGGAAGCTGGCTGCTGCTTTGAACTGGGGGTCTTGCATGTAGTGCTTCAGCACTGGAAGGTAATGGCATGTCAGGGGTCTGTACCTTGTGCCTCAGGAGTGGCATGTGGCTCCTTAGCTTCTTTCTGGCTCCAGTAAGAAGAGACAGATCTATCTGGAACAAATGAATGACCGGGTCATTTCCCATGTTCAATACTGATAGCAGTTGTGCGTCAGTTGATACATTTATACAATTCCAGGGTATTCCAGTAATCCTGGTGGGTGGATCCTGCTTTCCTGCCTGTTTGCTCAATTGGGATATGTGGGGAAACCTGTACATATTAATCAGACATATTGACAACTTGTTTAAATATTAAGCCCCATTTGTACCTTGAACTGATGTTTGCACAGTTAGTCACAGTTGATAAAATAGTATAGGGGACCTTAAATAAGCAATAACAAAGTTTGGAAATTACTTTTCTTTCGACACCGACACTGAACTTGCAGTACACTGAGAACCCAGCACAAAAGACATGAAGTGTTGTGTTCTGCTTTTGATGCTGATGCAACTTCCTCAGTTTCTAGACTCCGTAAAAGAAACTGGGGATACAGCAGTTCTCCGAAGCAGTTTATACGGGCTAAGAAGCTGTAAGGAAATAAGAGACAAATTTCAACATGAACAACATGAAGACGGGATGTACTACCTGTCCACAGCCCGTGGGACTGTCTACCAGACCTTCTGTGACATGACCACTGCTGGAGGTGGCTGGACGCTTGTAGCCAGCGTGCATGAGAACAACATGTATGGGAAGTGCACAGTGGGAGACCGTTGGTCCAGCCAGCAAGGCAGCAACCCCAACCTGCCAGAGGGAGATGGAAACTGGGCCAACAGGGCCACCTTTGGAAGCGCTGAGGGCGCCACGTCAGACGACTACAAGAACCCTGGGTACTATGACATCAACGCAGAGGATGTGTCGGTGTGGCATGTCCCCAATACCTCCCCCATGGAACACTGGAACCTTGCTGCCATCCTCCGCTACCACACCGAGAGCCACTTTCTCACCATGCAGGGAGGAAACCTGTATCAGCTCTTTAAAAAGTACCCAGTGAAAAATACTGTTGGGGGATGTAGCAACACTGGACCTTCCATTCCAATTGTGTATGACGTTGGCAACAAAGAAACTACAAAACTTTTTTATGGGCCGCAACCAAGAACACAGTTTGAGCCTGGCTTCGTTACATTCAGGCCAATAAATAATGAGGGGGCGGCCATGGCTATCTGCTCAGGGGTCAAACCAGCACTGAGCCATCGCTGCGACACTGAACATTACTGCATCGGTGGTAGTGGACATTTCCCTGAGCAGGCCCCTCGTCAGTGTGGTGATTTTCCAGGATTTGACTGGAATGGCTATGGGTCCAAAGAAGAATGGAGTGCATCGAAGGAGATTACTGAAGCAGCTGTCTTACTCTTCTACCGTTAACAGTTGATTATCAGTGCATTATATTACAAGAAAATAACGTTAGATGTAGCTAGTAACTGAACTATGTTTTACTTTAGTTTCATCTGTGAGATTACTGTAGTAAAACAAATGTAGGAATTGTGATCACTAAAATAAAGACTATTTTGAAGCAAATGGATAACAGTTGTTATTTTGTATTTGATTACATGCATAATTTAATTAGCGATGTTTATAATTTCTTATTCTCCATGTGGAAGCTAGGTGAAAAGCAGAAGCAGCAGTTTGTATTCAAATCAAATTGAAGTTACTTTTCATAATGGACATTCAGTTTTATTTCTATCAACTAAGAAATTACCAATCTCAATCTGTGGGCCCGAGGAGGAGATGATCATGTCTGGTTTCTGTCAAAAAGAACTGCTGCATTTTTTGAATGTACTTCTCTATATGGCAAAAATAAATTCCTTGTGATTCACTGTCAATCCACTATTGCTGCAAATAAATTATTCCTGATATTGCAGTACAATGACTTTTTTTTTACATATTTTAATCTCTAATAATAAATGTTCGCTAACACTCAATTGCTTTCTTCCAGGCCCTTTTCCAAAAGAATGCTTATTTATGTGCATAGAATGAAATAATAAGAAATATATATAAATAACATGGCAATCTACATGCAATAATCTGTAATGACAGAATTATAATTTTTTTTGTTTAAATCTAAAGGATATCTCATGAACATAAGAATGGTAGAATTGCCTTTGGCAGTGATCACAGATTAATCTTCATGGGCATTCATCTACCAGCACATGGGGTTTGGTCAGTTTCTCACATTGTGCCTAGCACGTCTACTCTGTGATCTGCAGTCTTTAGGTCTCCCCACAGATATTTAAGTTCAGGTTTTGTCTGGGCCATCAAGTACATGCTCGGACTTGTCCAAATGCCACTCCAAAATGGTCTTGGCTGTGTGCTTCAGGTCAATGTGGTATGGATTCTAAGATGAATGTATGCTACCTTCTAGTGTCTAGTGTGTTTCGCAAACTCCATGTTTTGTACGTTTTACTGTTCCATTTTGCCACTTTACCATAAAGGCCTAATTGATGGAGCACTGCAGTGATGGTTGTCCTTCTGGTTCTTCCATCTCAGCCGAGAAACTCTAAAGCTCTGATGGAGCACCCATTGGTTTCTGGTAACCTGATCAAGGCCCTGCTTACTTGGTTATTTAGTCAGCTGGCCTGACTAGGAAGGGTCTTGTGCTTCCAAACGTCCTACTGTACTTTATTTCCAAGCTTTAGCAATTTTTCCTCTCAGATCTGTCTGGACACATATCAGAGATCCTTAGAGAGTTTCTTAGACTTAATGGGTTGAATTAGCTCTGACATGCACTGTGTAGTGTGGACCTTATATTGACAGATGTGTGCCTTTTGTAAATTCAATTTGCCAGTTGTACTCCAATAAAGTTCTTCACAGGATACATCTGAGCTCAATTTGGAGCTCTGAATGTACATAAGGTATTTCATTTCCATTAAATCGCATGTGGAATGATGGTCAATTGATTCAATGAAATCTATCACAAATGGAGTCTATAACAAAAACAAACTGTAGAGAAAGTGAAGGATAAAGTGAATACTTTCTGGGGCCATTTTAAGTAGTGCTAACAGCGGAGATGGATATAGGGATATTATAATGTGACAGTAGCAGCAGCAATGGGTGTGTGTGTGCCGGTATGTGTTGTGATGTGATCCCTATCAAAAAAATTAAGCAGGACAGTTGAAATCATGGGACCAGGTGAATAAATGTGTTTTTCCAATATGTGTTTTAGGTGAGTTTTTTTCCCCCTTCTGTCTTTTAAGAATGTATTTAGGAAACACAAAAGCAAACCATCGGATCATAGACCTGATCTATGCACTAGCATCAAACGACAGGCTTTACCGTCCTGTGTGACTTGAGCGGTTATAGTTGCATTAACATCTGGGCTGTGCATGGTGAGTTCTTTCCCTGGAGCTACTCCAAAGAGGCAGAGTTGGTAGCCTGAGGTTGCATAAGTAGGTAAAAGACAATCTTGTCTTTAGTGAAAACCAGGTGAATCGAATGATCTACCCAATTCACCCTCCAGCTATATATGAATGTGTTAGTGAGTACAGTTAAGTGTGTGTGCACGATGTCAATACAGAATGAGTCGGTTGAAAGGACATGTTTGATAGTCGTTGCCATTGACTGCTTTGTTTAGCGGTTTTATAGCCTGGACGCTGCCTTCTACTGTAAGCATGAGTGGCATGCTAATTAGGCTTCCGAATACATGTGCAATGTTTTATCTTGTCACTTAATTTTTGGTTTCCTGTGTAACGTCAATGCTGCGGTTGACATATTATGTATTGGTTTATTTGCTATTAATTAATAGGTTTTCATTTGTCTCTTTCTGAGTATCGGTGATTTCTTTTTTTGCGCTATATGTGTTTATTTGTCCCATCTCCCTTGCAGCCGACTATAGCACCAGTGAAATGCTGGTGAACATGGGCAACCTCCCGCTGGACGAGTTCTACCCGGCCGTGGCCATCGTGACGCTGATGCGCATCCTCCGGGACCCCTCCCTCTCCAACCACCACACCATGGTGGTGCAAGCAGTCACCTTCATCTTCAAGTCGCTGGGCCTCAAGTGTGTCCAGTTCCTGCCCCAGGTCATGCCCACCTTCCTCAATGTCATCCGGGTGTGCGACACCAGCATCCGGGAGGTAGCTACGAACGGCCGAAGTTGGATGAAGGGTAGCATTCGGGTTTTGGGGGTTGCGTGCTTGCAGTGAAATAGCGGGGGGGTGTTTTGTTAGATGACATGAAACAAATGAGTGGGTATGGAGGGGATTCAGTGGACACCGTTTGTACATTTTGGATTCTACCTTAGTGTTTTTATTTGCTTGTTTACTTTTGCATCCGCCTCGTCGTGTTACATCCACTGTTGTTTGGGGTTTGAAATAGTGATTGGAGTGGTCCATAACTAACTCACTTATCCTCAAAATACCCTGTACGGTGAGTAATCAGCGTGTTTTCTTCAACCTGTTCTTTTCTCCCGTCTGTTCAGTTCCTCTTCCAGCAGATGGGGATGGTTGTGTGCTTCGTCAAGATCCACATCCGCCCCTACATGGATGACATCTTCACCCTCATTAGAGTGAGTTGCTTCTTCAACAACAAGGTCGCTTTTCTTTCCTTCTCTCTTTCTGCCCACTGACCCAGAAACAGCTGCAAACTCTTGCATGTGTACATTTCTTTGTCCACTTTCCTCATTTTCCCTAATGTGTAAGAGGAAACGTGACTGGAGCATGACTGTTTATGGAACTAAGCCTGGAACTAAGCTTGCTCCATAAAAAATTTTGTGTTATTATTTATACAATTTGTATTTTGTTTTACTCCAATCTATACAGAGAGTATAAATTGTGGAAGACGAGTGAGTCAAAGTTTTCTAGCAGTATTTACATTTTACTGTAAGAATAAATCTAGATGTTAAACTGCTCTACTCCAGTGTCATTCCCTCCATTTAACTGAAAATATCAGTAGTCCAAAGAAAAAGACCACATAATGTCACATGATGTGTCCGAGTCTGAAAGCAAATGTTAAAAATGTTGGCTCCGCTTCAGTAGAATGTAAACTGTCTAGCAGCTCATACTCCTATAGTAAAGAACAAAATATCCAATGTCTATTAGTCACGCAGTCTCAATAACATTCTCAACCAGCGGTGAGAAACTTCTCCGGGGAACCTGGGCTTTTCGCACATTTTAGCTGGAGTTAATAGATGTTAGTAGAACAAAGGGCTCTATTCATTGTAGTCACCGTCTACCTCATGCGTCCAGATGAGGGGCTGGAATAGCCATTCGGGAGGTGAAATCACATCGTCTGCTGTTGGAATAGCAAATCTAACGTAGGCTGGTTCCAGCAGATCAGGAAGGCGGGGGTTGAAACACCGGGCCACTCACGAAGTGCCTCAATGAAGGCTATTGGCACTTTACAGTATTGCATGACTAATCATTTTCCCCCCATATCTTCCAATCATTTGTGGCAGGGACACATCTTAGGGCCTGCGTTTCACAAGTGTGTTGGTTGAGTCATTTAGTACGGATGTTGAATTTATTGACTGGACTCTGAGAGCAGGAATCATCTTTGGATAGTAACTCCATTGACTGTGCGAGGCTATACACTCACATCTCTTCTAATAAACAATGAGGTAGTGCTTGGACACTAGCGTTTTGGACATCCCCTTAAGCTATTAAAAACCTGCGATCCAGTGACAAATTGTTTTGGAAAATGTTCACATTTTTTAATACAGGGACATTTCCCTTTTAAGGTTGAAAAACGGAGAGGCGTCTTCATTTTACGCTGGAACGTTATATATATATATATATATATATATCTGACATATTTTGTCTTTTTAGTAAATGGTTCCAGGGCTTAAAATTAGAGCTTTAACCGCAGGAGGCCAATCCAGTACATATCAGAGTCGTTTCCTGGAACTTTGTTGTTATTATTTCCATGCCAGGAGTACTGGACACCCAACAACCCCATGCAGAACACCATCATCCTGCTGATCGAGCAGATCGTGGTGGCCCTGGGTGGAGAGTTCAAGCTGTACCTTCCACAGCTCATCCCTCACATGCTACGGGTCTTCATGCATGACATGAGCGCAGGTCGCAGTGTCACCATTAAGGTAAGGCCGGCCCTTCACTTCTTCCATGGGTTTACTTTCACACATTTCAACGTGCCTTATTTTTTTTGCTGTTTTGTTTTCAGACCCAGAGAGCATATCTATGTAGCAGACATCATTGACATCGTACAAATTGTTCCTAAGTCAGCGACTTTTGTGGTCTACAGAACCAAAGTTCTAGCACCCTTTTTCATGTAGGAAATAAATTCACTCTTTTTTTTACCAGATGATTTCAACTGGTAATCTCCATACACGGGGTCACACAGAGATGGAAGAATTGGGTTACCTTCCTAGCCCAAGTCGAGAAAAGAAAACAGAACTCCATCATCCACGGGTGCTTTTCAGTCAAGCCCCAAATTTCCTGTCGTCTCGCCGAAGGAGTTTAGAAATAGGCGTTCTTATAGTCAGTGGGGTAGCCTATGTGTCATGTCTATCTGAACACTCACTGCCCCTTTATCATTGAGGAATCAAATACTGCTACATACACCTCTTGGTTCAGGGAGGGTTGTAGGAACTAGAATGCCCTTATTGGAAAGTATTCATGCCACTTCGTTCACAATAACAAAGAACCTCGAATCTAACGCTCTTCATACATTATCTCCTGCTCCATTTCACTGGGTGACGACTCATATGCCAGGTTCCCCTGGGGCACCGTCAGGAATGCAGGAGCCTTTCTCTTTCCAAGTGCCTTGTTTTAAATCGTTTTTTTTTTTGTCTTTTCAGCTCCTCAATGCTATTCAGCTGTTTGGTGCTAATCTGGACGACTACCTCCACCTGTTGCTGCCTCCCATTGTCAAGCTGTTTGATGCCCCAGATGTGCCACTACAAGCCCGCAAGTCAGTCAAATACCGACCTCCCACACACACGCGCATATATGTCCTGAAAGTGTTTTTTCTATATTCCTTATTTATCCAGCTCATTGATTCACCTGAGTGTATTCACTCCCATTTCTTCCCCCAGGTAATATTATATTAACGGGGTTGACGTGATCCCTTGTTTAAGTTGTTATAACACTTGGAGTGAGGTTGCTTCTAGCCGTGCTGTTTACCAGCTGCTGTTTCTGTTTCCCCCTCATCCCTCAGGGTTGCCTTGGAGACGCTTGACAGGCTGACAGAGTCGTTGGACTTCACTGACTACGCGTCACGCATCCTCCACCCCATCGTACGCGCTTTGGACAACACCCCTGAGCTACGTAGCACCGCGATGGACACCTTGTCCTCACTTGTCTTCCAGCTGGGGAAGAAGGTACCTGCCTACTAGTGACCTCACCTCCAGGACAACAAGTTAGAACATGTACAGTTTGTAGCCTAATGAAAAGTGTACATCCTCGTTGCTGCTTGGCTAACTATCTCTTTGTGAGATCTACGCAGGAGGAACTGTATTTCTATATGATAGTGTTGAGTAAATAAAGCATTCGTATCGGAGGATCCTCTTGTTTTAGTTGGGGATTAAACACAGTACTTTGCCCCCAGCCAATTCAATGATAATAGCTTTTGCTGCTTCCAACTTCTCAAACATGTTGACAGACGTTTGCTGTCTTCCGTTCACTGTTATTGCTTCCAGAGCATGACAGAAACGCAAAGAAAACAGTCTCTTGGTGTGCTCCATTTACCGTGCCGAAGTCATTAGGATGTCTGTAGCCAAGTGTTTGATACTCATTTATGACCATGTTATCTGCCGCTATTAAACTGCAGCTGCTCTTCCTGATTCCACACAAACGCCCCAACATGCCTTCATCCAGAATGTCAACCCACGCACCCAACATGTTGTCAGCTTCGGCTCTTTGGGTTGTATGACAGATTGATGGACGTGGAGGGGTACAGTAAGGGCACTCTGTGGCTGGACCTTGTAATGAATCCCTAAGGCCTGAACACCTCTGGGGTCCATTCACTCATGCCAAAAGAAACATTTTTATTTCAACAGAAACAAACGGAATGCAACCGGGGGGAACCTACATAAATTAGTCCTGTTGAAAATATGTTGGAGGTTTACAACGGCTTCCATGTTTCCCCACCCCTGACAGAACCACTGAGGGGGGCAGTGTTTCAGGATAGCCCAATACATTGGCAGACATTGATACATTGGCAGACATTGATACATTGGCAGACATTGATACATTGATAGGCCTGTACCCTTTTGACAATTAACACAGAAATTGCAGTGTAGAATAACATTTCCATTTTAGTCATTTGGCAAAGATGTGTTGCAGCAATATAAAGGAGCAATTAGTGTTAAGTGTCTGGCTAAAGGGCACATGAACACATTTTCCACATAACCAGTAGGCTCCCCTGCACAGTGGTATAGTCAAACCAGGGAGCTAATTGATAGCTTTTATCAGCCATTATGTGACTTATGGTGTTTGGATGTATTTTTGGATTGGTTTGGCCAGGCCGTAGGTTTCTCTTCAATCACTAACTCCTGTAGCTATGGTTTAACTACTTCCTGCGGCCTTGGTTATGTCATCACACAGTGCCACAGTGGCACTTGGTAGCTTTGCTGTTACTGTTTATGAGAGTGGATGAGGTCACCCCCTTCAGACCCACCCAAGCCATATAAATCCATCCAGACTACTTGGAGGGGAAGTGGCTCCGACTTGAAACGCTGGAGCTTTAGATCAAAACAACTAACTGGGGACAACCAAGGTGAAGTAGTAATGGCATTCCAGTTGTTACCACTAGAGGGGGCTGAACAGACCCAATGCATAAACCACAAATCCTACTCTGTAATTTACGCCCTCTCTCCTTCTCTTTCTCTCGCTCTGTCTCCACAATGTCTTTCTTTTTCTTTATTTGTGCCTGTTCTAGTACCAGATCTTCATCCCCATGGTGAATAAAGTCATGCTCAGGCACCGGATCAATCACCAGCGTTATGATGTGCTCATCTGTCGTATCGTTAAGGTCAGTTTTTGGTACCCAGGTGTAGCCCTCGCTCAACCTGTTTGTAACCCACACCGTTTTCATCCGAAGTTTCTTCTTCTTAATATGTACCTAATATTAAAGGATTGTCTGGAGAATCCTTAAAAAGATAATGAGCCTATCATACCATAGTCTTAAGGCCAACTCTCTCACATGGTCAGCACGTGCAATGAAATGCGAGGAACATGAAAAGCACATTTGAGCTGTTAGAATGGCGTGCAGACAGTGTAATAGAAGCGGATTAATCAAGGCGTCCTCTTATTGACAGTGTTTTCCATCAGGAAGGAAATGCGACCAACACATGTTTAGAAGCCTTGCTGTGTGTGTGGCCTGCTTGTTTGTGTGTGTATGTCATTGTGGAAGCCATGTTTATCTCAGGGGTACACTTTGGCTGAGGAGGAAGAGGACCCTCTAATCTTCCAGCATCGCCAGCTGCGCAGTAACCAGGGCGACGTCGGTAGTGGCCCGGTGGAGGCGGGGCCAATGAAGAAGCTCCACGTCAGCACCACGGCCCTGCAAAAGGTCAGCAGGGAAAAAATGACATTTCACATCCTGGACTGGGACTCGTTTCCATTGCCTGTATTCAAAGAAAGATGTATCATCAAGCAGGAAGTGGCTAGGACTTTAGTGGTCCCGCAAGGCCATACTTCAAGCCTGGTCTGAGGGCCTCGGTTTTTATAGACTTGTTATTCAATCACTTTGTGATCAGAGCTGATAATTGAGTTTTTGAGGATATGTTATTGCTTTTTCCTTGGACAACATGTTCCATTTTCATCAATCGTGAAATCTCTTTAAAAAAGATTCCAATGCCCCGCACTTTGTCTGTAATCATTCCAAACGATGCCGGATACTGACCTAGGGATACTGACCTACGGATACTGACCTGTCAGGCTTGCTACTGGAGAACCCTCACCCGCCCAACGGCCACATGTGTTGACGTGGGTTCATTCTTGTGCTGCTTCAGGCCTGGGGTGCTGCTCGGAAGGTATCCAAGGACGACTGGCTGGAGTGGCTGCGGCGTCTCAGCGTGGTCCTCCTGAAGGAGTCTTCGTCCCCGGCGCTACGCTCCTGCTGGTCGCTGGCCCAAACCTACATTCCCCTGGCCAGGTACAGTTCTCCCCTTTCTTCCCCTCTCGCCTTTCACGTTCCAACTCCAGGCTGTCGTTGTTTTTCCTCCTCACAGTTTCCAGTTGCATTTTAGTGGGAACCAGTTTAGTGGGAACCAGTTTAGTGTGAACCAGTTTAGTTGTAACCAGTTTAGTTGTAACCAGTTTAGCCTGAAGACCCTTCTTTTGTCACCTTTAGTCAAGATCATGTTTTGCTTCGCTGCCATAACCTTGGTACACCTGGGTGTGGCCCCTACAGGTTGGTTTTACTTCAGAAGCATAACCGCTATAATAAATGGAGTTAACGTTGTCCAGAGGTGCATAACAGCAGCATTGTGTGAACATTTGGGAATGATAAAACTAAAAGAACCTATGAGAGCATACTTCGGGGGTAAAATAATAGGAATTCAACATACAACACTGATCAACTCCGGAACGTGATGTAACGTCTGCTGTTGATGTGGCCTAAATTGGCTGTAAAGTGGAACGCATTCTCTTCCTGCTGTTGACCGTCCATCCGCCGTCAGGGACCTGTTCAACGCTGCCTTTCTGTCCTGCTGGTCGGAGCTGAGTGAGGACCAGCAGGATGAGTTGATCCGCAGCATTGAGCTGGCCCTGACCTCCCAGGACATCGCCGAGGTCACCCAGACCCTGCTGAACCTGGCTGAGTTCATGGAGCACAGCGACAAGGTGGGTTTCCGACCTGGATTAGAGGTTGAGGGTGGTGGGTTGGAGCGACGGACTGCTCCCTCTGGGCTGCAGCAGTGCCCCAGCGTTCCGGTTTCCCCTCCACTTACCTAACGAATCGTTCTCTTCAGGGGCCCCTACCTCTGAGAGACGACAATGGCATCGTCCTGCTGGGAGAGAGGGCTGCCAAATGCCGTGCGTACGCCAAGGCCCTTCATTATAAAGAGCTGGAGTTCCAGAAGGGAGCCTCGCCACTCATCCTGGAGTCCCTCATCAGGTAGGAACCTCGTTTAGAGAACACGTCGATCATCAACGGGGGGTATAGCTGGGTCCACACACCTCCTGGTCAGCATGAGTGGTCGGGACGTTCTGCAGGTAGCTACTGAGGCAGAGGGGCTCTGCTGTGTGGCTGCGAGGTTTCATATTACCTCTCAGGTATGGAAATCCTACTTGTGTCAGGACGTTTCGACTTGGTGAAGACTTTCCAAAAAAAAGTGCTTGAATGGAAGACCAGGTGCTTTAAGCGGCCATTTTCCTTGGCTGCACTGGTATTGGTGGAATGCATGTGGCGGCACATGGCTGGAGAGGAGAGAAGCCAGATGTCCAGTAGTTCAACTTCTTTTGGGGGGCTCTGTGACAAAGTGTAAACAGAGAGGGCGCCAGTTATGTGAGTACATTACTCTGAAATAAGAATACCACCATTTTATGATATGTCCATCTGGTACATTCAATTCATTTTTATTCCTCTATATTAAAAGCTTTTACACAGGCGACATTTCGTATTTTTTCCGAAGTCCTTGTACCTGGAAAATGGTCGTGGTTCTCTTCAGGATGGGTAGCTGTTTCGTAAAGGAGACTGTTCCGACAGATCCAATAGGATGTTTTGGTTAGTGTCACTGGAACAGCTGATTGTAGCTAGTAACTTTTCCGTCTTTGTGTTCAGGCCTAATTACTGTATCAATGGCAGACTTCACCAAGCATATAAATGTTGGCCACACAGTTGGATATGTATGTATTTCTCTTTATAGGGTCTGTGAGAACAGGAACACTTCAATGGATGGATTGGTTAATGCAGGGAATGTCAGTACATCCCTTCTGGTAATTAGGGTGGAGTCATGATCACACGGCCAATGGGGTCAACAGTAGGGGTACAGCTGGTGACCAACCACGTTGTAAGGATGGATCAGCCAATGGGGTCAAAAGGCCTGCATTGTAGATAACAGGGCGGATGCCTTTATTATTCAGGTCACTGCAGGAACGTTTTTGTTCCCGACAGTGCGGTTGGCACGTCCGCCATCACTTCGGTATTTCCTGTCATCTTTTTTCCACTCACCCTTTTAGCGCTGGAATTTTATAAAGAAATCTGTTTTTTCCCCCCATTTAATTAGATGTTTGCCTCCTTTCATCCATTGAGGAGTCTGGAATATTGTTCTCTCAGGAGACTGTTTTCAATTTCTCCCCGCCTTGATGATGAGAGATAATGAAAGCCAGCAGCTCAGTATTTTCTCCCCATCTGGTTCTCACCTCTTCAGAATCTCCCATAAAAAAAACTTGCACTTTGTGTTAGCGACTCCTGTGCACTACGTAGTTTATTCCAACCCTCAAGTCTATGTAGAGATGTCTGGGGCCTTTGAATGATACTCTTAAATCAGGACAATTAGAAAAGGCTTTTCCTTATTTTTTCTCTTCGTAGTTGCATTGGCCTTTGCAGTGGACCGTTCTCTTTACCTGACCCCTGTAAAGCGCAGAAGGTTTGTGTAAGGTACCAAGGGACTCTGCTGGTGGTCTCACTAATGAAACCAGTAACTCCACCAGGAAACCTCGTCCCCGCCCTCAGCTTCTTCAGTTAGTGCTTTCAGTAGTTATTACTAGTCTACTGAAACTTGCCACTGACTGTATTATTCTACCGACATGGAGGAGGTTGTACTTGGTGTAGTACTGGTGTACTGGAACTGTAATTCACAGTTACAGAGTATTTGTCTGCTCAGTGACTGAAATGCGAATGTAAGACGTTATTTAATCAAGTAGCCTAAACTAATTGGA
This sequence comes from Novumbra hubbsi, assembly GCA_016801125.1. Taxonomy (NCBI): domain Eukaryota; kingdom Metazoa; phylum Chordata; class Actinopteri; order Esociformes; family Umbridae; genus Novumbra; species Novumbra hubbsi. The sequence continues at coordinate 1,025 of JACXGK010001624.1, read as the reverse complement.
CCTTATATGGCATTTAGTCATTTTAAATCTTTGGAAGACATTCACAGAACCTGAAATGCACCTTCTTCATGTGTCCTGTACAGCTGTGGCCAAACGTTTTGAGAATTGCACAAGTATTGGTTTATACAGATTTCTGTTGCAGAGTTTATAGATCTTTTTGTCATATTTTACTATGGTATACGGAAGTATAATTGCAAGTATTTCATAAGTGTAAAAGGCTTTTATTGACAATTACATTAAGTACAAGCAAAAAGTCAATATGTGCAGGGTTGACCCTACCTCTACAAGACCTCTACAATTCACACTGGCATGCTCTTAGGCAAGATTGCAGGTAACCATTGTTATGATGATGTCAGCTGGTCTTTTTGTGGCAGGGCTGAAATGCTGTGGATTTTTTTTTGGGGGGGGTTAAGTTCATTTTCATGGCAAAGCGGGACTTTGCAATTATTTGCAATTTACCTGATCACTCTTCCTGACGTTTTGGAGTATATGCAAATTGCCATCATAAACACTGAGGCAACCGACCTTGGGAAAATTAACATTTGTGTCATTCTCAAAACTTTTGGCCACAGCTGTACAGGGAAAAGCAACATTGGTTATGCTTCACAGCTGCCTAGATGCTTAGGTAATATGTGCTGGGGTTAGTTTATTAGATCACTGTTGTTGGTTGGCCTGTGATGCTGACGTAATATGTGCTAGGGTTAATTTATTAGATCACTGTTGTTGGTTGGCCTGTGATGCTTAGGTAATATGTGCTGGGGTTAGTTTATTAGATCACTGTTGTTAGTTGGCCTGTGATGCTTAGGTAATATGTGCTGGGGTTAGTTTATTAGATCACTGTTGTTGGTTGGCCTGTGATGCTTACGTAATATGTGCTGGGGTTAGTTTATTAGATCACTGTTGTTGGTTGGCCTGTGATGCTTACGTAATATGTGCTGGGGTTAGTTTATTAGATCACTGTTGTTAGTTGGCCTGTGATGCTTAGGTAATATGTGCTGGGGTTAGTTTATTAGATCACTGTTGTT
>JACXGK010001623.1:28920-66491 GCA_016801125.1 Novumbra hubbsi | reverse complement strand
CTCCTGCGTCTCACCGCAACTTTTGGCTTAACAGCCTTTGTTCTCACTGTATATATATACATATATATATATATATATATATATATACAGACCTACTCCTACACTCCTGGACGTGTGCCTTCATCAATAATCCGAGTGCAACATACCACTACTGCTGTTACCACTACGGATCCTTACGTCTATCCCCCTCAGGAGTTGTGTTCCTCAGTCGTGCAATTGGATCCACACCATCGCCTGTTCACGAACAATCCTTACACAAAGGGTAAGCAGACTTTTGAACAAGGGTCATTTCATGTTTTGTTTTATGATTATGCTATTCTGTTATGACCTACAGTTGAATATGAATTCTATAAGAAATAAAAGAAATGGGTTTTGCCTGCTCACTCATGTTTTCAATAATAATAATACGTATATTACCAATTCTCCAAGGGTATGCAAACCTTTGAGCACAACTGTACATGAATAAGTAGGTTTCCAACGTTTTGACTGTAAACATTATGTCTGTCAGTATGTATGTATATAGGGGCAAGGTATAAGCAACCTAAATTATCTTTTAGGGCTTTCGACCACAAGAGGCGGCCCAACTAAGATTTTGTTTAGGGCCTCAAAAAGGCTAGGGCCGACTGTGCAAACACTACAGGTAAACTGTCTGTGAAAGAAATTACCATGTACATGATGACCTTTGTGACATTATATACAAAGTAGGACAAAAACAAACATTTATGTTGGAGTATTGTATTAATGACCATACCAAAACGGAAAGACAGCAACACAAGGTTTGTACAACAAAAACAAGAACAGCTAATCATTCAAATAAACCAGTAAAGTTGTTAAAAAAACAGAGATCAGTAATGAAGCAATAACGCCACCGGTTGCCTGACATTTTGTAGTAAGGAGCCACGCCCTAGAAGTCTCTAGATTCACCTCAATCTAAGCAACACATCTGTATCTAGGGCAGATGATGTTACCATATTTGTCTCCATGAAGTTGAGGTACAGACAAGATCTTTCAGACTAGCCTTGCACCCCATTATATAATAAAAGAGAACTCTGCAGGCTATACATGGCTGCCTGATGATTGTAGTCTGGTAATACGCTTAGTCATTTACTGCCTGGTTGGTCCTCTCTGGGGTAATCTTTGGACAGAGCCATAGTGTCCCCAGACCCTTTTCACAGTTCATTGTATTAATGTTTCTTTGTGTTTATGTCAATGTGATAGTGTTCTTTTTTTTCCAAACACATAAAACCCTTACTGCTCCGATAAATTGATTCATAAGAAAGACATTTGCAAAGTATTCTGTAGTTTGATAATTATTATGGGACTTTTATATAATGATTGGTCAAGTTGGACTTAATTCTCAAGCTTAAATGAATTACGATACTGACCACACTGGCCATTCCCTTGGTCTATTTAATGTTTCACAAATGGAACGAGTAGCCTCCTAACAGTCCAATCATCTGCCTCAGATAAGAATTTATCAGAACCTACCCTTTTTATTCTCAGTTTAGCATGAAGACACACATTAACAATAAGGCATGTGTGCCGTACCAATTCTTTCTAAATCTAGTCCACTGAACCAAAGGTTCTGAAGCTTCTTAAAGCATCTGCATCTCACATTCGGCACATGTTTGTTCTCAAGCTACTTTGGCAATGAAACTCATTTAATAACACAAGATCAACACTTAATGTCTGCAAGATACCAATTAACACAGTATTCCACATAACAGAGACAAAAATAATAACATAGTTTAGTTACTGTAAAACCCAAGCAGCACTGCATTTTTCACTCATGTGACAAAAACCTGGCAAGGTACAGAGGTAGGCTTGCTACAATGTTGTTTACACAATCTACTAAAATGTATTCGATGTACATTATTCAAAACAATTTAAAGAACTTAAGAATAATACTGACTTACTGAATATCTAAATGCACATCGCCCCAATGATTTCAATTGATTGAGATAAAATGGATACTAAGCAAACCATACAACTTAACTGGCTCTTAACAGTTTTCATCCTCCTTGGAATTTCCAACTTTTATTCTGTTACAACATGAATGGGATTTTTGACAAATTAACCCAAAATGTCCCTAATGATTCACATGATTTCAGGTTAAATACACCCATCTCTGGCCAGTTGGATTTAAAGCATTGAAAGCCAATCTAGAATACAGTTCATCAAAGGCACCAATCATGGTTAGGATGTTACAACATTTCCAAGACATTGACTCTCTCTGAACACAGTAAAGCTCATTATAAAAAAATTGACAGAATATGGCCCAAGTGTGTATTACTGTAGAACAGGCTGTCCTGTATCTGGGCGAGAAGGGCACCAGTCAGGGAGGCAACCAGGAAGCCTATGGCCACTCTAAAGCTGGGGGCCACTGTGCATCCTGCCTGGGGGCTTCAAAAACAACTGCCTTTATGGAAGACTTGCAGAAAGGAAACCCACTCACATAAGATCTCGGCTAGGGTTTGCCAGAAGGCATGTGGGAGACATGGTGGGAGAAAGGTCTCTATCCAAATTGATTGGCCTTGAGCAATTATATTTCACCATTGTCCATTTGATCAGAGGCAAATTAAATTCGGATTTCATGTTGGAGCACATTGAAGTGTGGTCAAATCCAAGGAGGGTGAATGTAAACCACCAAAAGGTGTGACAGGGAGTTGACAGCCTAGGGGAGATCAAAGGGAATCCCCACTGTATTCACTAACCCAAACCCAAAGAAATAACACCACTGAAAAAATAACAATGGACAAAGAAAATAACTTAGTGAAAGCAGTTGCAGTACCTTGTTGAACATTTAAAATAACCTTCCCAATGGTAAACCATTCTGGACAGATCACATGCTACTATATTTGTTCCCCTAAGCCTATGTAAAATACTGTGACTATTATTCAACGTAACAGACATTGATTCAGCTTTGATCTAACCTTATTGAATGAGAACAATTTGCTACAGAAACGTGATCTCTATGAGTTCCACCGAGACTACATGCATAGAACACATCCTGCAAATGTGCCAACTCTTTCGAAAGCCCTGTCAATTTGGTTCCGCCAAAATAGAGACAGAAAAATACTAGAGAAGCATTCATTTTAACTGATTAAGTTGGGTAGTACAGTATTAATTAGCATTAGCGTTATACATAAAATAGCAACAGAAACTTGTTTTTGACAAGTGTCAGAATAAAGAGTGGATAGTAGACCTACCCAGTTGGAATAAGATGTATATATACTGGTTTATAATACCTCATTATAGAGTGGGTCCCATAGAACATGTAAATATTGATCTGGCTGCCAAAACCAAGTTCCGAAAATAGACAGTGTAATCTAAATGTATCATTTAACAGACACTTAATTCTTCATTACAAGTTAAATTACAGTACGTTAATTGAGTCCCTTATAGGAAAAAGTAGGAAGATGAAAAGTGTGAGCTGACATTCTGGGAGCACTCCTTTTCCTCAGTTCCAGTAGAGTATGTAGCCATTGTCCAAATACTCACTGCAGTTCCACAGGTCAGTGACAGGATTGAAGGCCATAGTAACATATTCATCAACATCAATTCTAAGGGAGAGAATGGAAATGTTTTACCAGAAAGTAAACTGTGCTTTCAAATAAACTTATGGTCTATCCATAAAAATAAGTCCATAAAAGCTGAGCAAGGCTTTTCAAACCTGGGATATGTATTTGAAACACAAAGCATTTACCCCTTGTCATCAGATTGATGTTAGGTTTCCAAAAGCACAATAAAAATAAATTATTGATCACCTCCAGAAAACTGTTGATGCAGTCTGGAAAGGTTATAAAGCCATTTCTAAGGCTCGGTGGCTTTGCAGGAGAATTTCAGGCAGTCTGAAGCAAAGCTGGTTCATGCAGCAAGACAATGATCCAACAAGGGGCAAATACTTTTTCACTATATTAAGCAGAGCTATAATCTTAAATATTAACATAAAAAAGTGTTTTTACATTATGAAAGGGAGTTAATAAGAAAACATGCCAATATAAACTAAAATGTAAGGTTTATGTACAATGAGGCATGTACCACACAATGACATATGGTTGTGGGCTAGTTCAGCAGATGCTCATATCAGTCCTGTATCAGTTTACACTGATTTTCCGATATCTTTAAATAGTGTTTTCTTAGCCAATCACTTCTGTTTCTGAAACAGCACCAACACATCCCACTCAAATGTAGCAAAATTACTATAATTTTCAACTATGCAAACATTGAAAACGAAGTACATAAGCATTTACCTTCTAAGCATTTCAAAGAGCATTAATAAACCGTTAATAAACAGATGTAATATGGGCTCACTGTAAACAACTATCACACTATTTTTACTAATGCCTTATATTGTTTAATAATTGGTTGATAATGTATTCATAAATGCTTAAATAACTTTTTGAACATTGCCCTTGTGACTGCAAGATGTTAATAAATCTAGCTTACAAAATACATTTCACTTCAAAGTTCTATAATTAGAGTAAGCTCCTTTTTTATTAGTAGAATATACAATAATGAAAAGTAAAATGTTGATATTGCAAAAATCCCCTTGGGACACAAGTACTATTCAATCCCGTATTTCATAACGTAAAAAGCCCTTACCGTCATACCTCCTCTTTCGCATTGTGCAAGGTAGATGCTGGAGGTGAGATGGATGAGCTACATAAAAAAGAAAAACAGCAGAACAACACATTCATAAATAAATATCAGAACTTAAAGAAAAACAACAAAAGATACATTGGTAAGTTCAACCCTCTAACATCTAGAAGAGGAAACAATGTATTTACAACTTGATGCTAGCTAGATCACTAGTTAGCATCACAAACTAGCTTAAGTTGTACAATGTGCGGTTGGATGTGTTCATAGCCCCTCTTGCCTATGGTTACTATAATGACCAAAACATTTTGCACATGTTCTAGGTAGCTAGAGACGGCAGAGAGTGATGTATAAGTTACACAGTAAGTTAGCGCAATAGTGTATTCAAGTTTTGCCCTCACAATGAAAGTTCTGCTACTTGAATAGCTTATGTGTGGGACAAATATGTCCAAAAGCTAGCTGTGCAGGTTCATGTCAGCCCATGTATTCTTCCCTCGCCATAAAGTATAAAAAGTATCCAACGTGAGCCTTCCCAGCTCCATGCTTTTATGGGGCTGCCTACCGGAGACCAAGGTTCAATACCAGTCTCTACCCTTTGTGTCTTTCTCAGCACCCCTACATCCCCAGGGCTATGATGCACGCCGTGGCTGAAGATTATTATCTAGATCAGGGGAGGGCAGACCTTTTGGCTCAGGGGCCACATCAGCATTTTGAAGGGATGGGAGGGATGGAGGGACACTTTGTTTTTGTAATGTGTTTATCATAAACGATTTACAGGCCAAAAATGGCAAAAGTTAAAACATTTATACAATAGATCCCTTGTAATGTGTAAATAGTTTAAATTCTGACTCCGATGTGTGAGAATGGGCTGGTGAGTTCTTTTTTACTTCCCCTCCCCCAACTATTTGATTGACTTCCGCGGGCCGGATGGAACTGTCTCGCGAGCCAGATTCAGCCCACAGGCCTTAGTTGGCACAACCCTGATCTAGATGCTTAATCTTTTATTTTTTTACCTTTATTGTACAAGGTAATTAGACAGAGACTGCAGTCACTTCTATAGACATGACCTGTTCAATATTTCCAGGGGAGGAGATGAATGAGCCAAGTAGATATAGAGCCAGTTGGTATAAGTAGCATCTAGCCTCCCAACCTGTGACCAACCAGGGAAAAAACTGCTTACTCACTTATAAGCTTAGTTATAAAAAAAAGTCTATTTTTTCAAGTTATTTTAAGACTCTAATGTGTGGTTTCCACATTACAACATCTGTCAAGGTGTTTTATCACACGTCTGAGTCAGCAGGACATGTCAGAATAAGATGATAAAAAAATCCTGCATTTTGTTTGTGACTATATGACACAAAGTATTTTTTTGAAACAAGTATTGTAACTTAGGACAGTTCATCATTAGTAAAGAATAATTGATATCGTACTTTAGGACACCACAGTGTGGTCACAAAATATACATAATCTCAAGCCCTGATGTGTTTGTGAAGAATTACATGATTTTTGCTGATATAACTGTGATGCAGAAGCACTTAAAACCGGTCAATGTAAAGTCATGTGTTGTTGCTTTTTGGTTTTGTGGTGCATTGATGCAGGACGCCTGTGTGAGGGTCTGCCTCCAGGCTGGAATTAATGGTGGTCGTTGCTGGACAAATGTTTTAAAGAGAGAAACAACTGCTGTGTGTAACAAACGCAGCAGATTCATACAGTTAAATAATGAAATACCAGCAAATGGGGAGTCGGAGATATTCACACAGAATAGATTTTTTAAAAAGCAATACAAATGTCACTACATAATACAAATGTATAAGCTACCTGAGAACATCAAAAACATTGAATGGATGCAATAAAAGTTATGAATTGTTATGAATACCAGGTCAGGGTAGGAAACAATGCTTGAAGATTCCAGTGAAGGGAAAATTATAGTGCATATATACCATATCTTGAAAAAAGCATGCATGTTCCAAATCTTCATTCAAACCCTGGGGGTGATACGTTTTTAAATAGAAGATCCATTTTATACACATTTTCAGTTCCCCTCCTCCTTTCTATGGGATCTTAACAGCATGGATGAACGCATGAGGCCAATATGCTGGTTATTGTTTAATTTAGCACTTCCTACCTTCTCCTTTTGTGTCTTTCTCAGCATGGATTAGGCGCCTTTCAGTATAGCAAAGTTGGATCAATAATCCAGAAGTGACACACTGCCCAGGCAGTGCATTGAAAATTGCTTTTTCAAGAGCCCATTGCTTTTACAAGAGAGAGGTCAACAATTACTAAGAAGGCGCTAGAGAGTTCAAGTGCATTAATGGTGCACCAGTCATCCATAACAATGGCTCGGCATAAAACTGGCCTGTATAGGCCAGAGCAGCCAGACAGAAGCCATTACTCAAAAAGTTCCATCTTAAAAAATCTGGTCAAGAAGACCAAGCAAAACTCAAAGTGCTATGTGGAAAGTAACACTGCCCATTCCTGAAATCATCACTTAAGTGAACGATGGCGGTGGATGCATCATGCTTTGAGGATGCTTCTCATTAGCCGGGGCTGGGCATCTTGTTAGATGGCCAAAACAAGACTGGGGTGGCTTAAGAACAAAAGGGTGAATGCCTAAGTGGCCCAGTCCAATTCCTGATATCTTGGTATCATTTAAAAATGCCGGTCCACAACAATAATTTATCTAACGAACATGTACAATCTGAAGCAAATCTGCCATAAAGCGTAAGCCAAAATGTGACATTGTGCAAAGTTGGTACACACCAGACTCCAAGACTTAAAGCAGCTCTTGCAAATGTGAACATGTATACTTATGCTAATATATTCGTTTTCTATCATACAAATATTTCCCAAAATACAACTATTGTCACTTTACAATATTTGATCAGTGTTGGGATTTTTTAAGATAATATATGTTCAATATATGTGGTTAAAGTTGTGGACTTATTGGGAAGTAGAGATTAGCTTCAACATTAACTTGAAAATCATTTAAAACAACTTCTAACCATTTTTTTTTAAAGAGAGAGCAGGAAACTAGGTTAATCATATATGGTGAAATCACCATTTATTTATCAGCAATTAGCAGGAAGTATTGTGTTTAAACATATTGGCTTGGTAAAGATAAGGCCTTGCCAACACTGGCAGCATCTACTGACATCTAAAACATGAATTTCTTTGGGAAGGAGAACTTCCTCTACAAAAGCATTTCATTGGGCAAAGGGGTGTGTAGAGACAGTTTCATTTAGGACCCACCTTCCAAATTGCCTTGAAGCATTCTCAAAAAACTTGGCTTTGGAAGCAACACTGGAGAAAGAAAAATACAAATTAATCCCAGATGATCCCAGAGATAAGTTGAGCTTTAAATCCCCCCAACAACACCCAACCAAAGAAAAAGAAAGGTTTAAGGGCAACATTTGACAAAAACGCACAGAATTCAAAATGAGTACAGAATAGTGCATCGTTTGATCTCTTAATAAATGTTAGAACCATCTCATCAACATTGTGGGGGGGGGGTTGCTTTACAGATTAATTACAATCCATACAATGTTATGCTTATTGTTCTCAAGCAGTGTTTTGTTCACCATAAATCTAAAATTAGAGCATTGCACTGCACACCTCTTGTAAAACAACTGGAGTAGGCATAAACATAATACATGAACGGTCATTAGTTTATAGCAAACAGGTAGTTTTTCCTGCTGCAGTTTGATGTTGCATTAATCATGTTGATAAAATTATAATAAGGATCAGGATTTAGAAAGACAGAAAGAAGATCAAATGTAAGCTCTTAATATAGACTGCAATTTGTGGTTGTTCTCTTGATTCAGTCTGGATATGTCTGAGTCTGGTTTAATTCTATGGTCTACTCACTACGAGGCCGGGGTATCCTTTCTAGAGGCTGCATCGGAGCTCTTATGGGGGGCAGGGTATCGGCTAGGGGGGTCAGGTGGTCTGGTAGGAGGTCTGCAGATGGCTGGAGACCTTGTTTTAGTGCTGCTGTCACCGTCATCTGCAATAAAAACATAGACAATGGAAACGGTACAATGTAGCATCAAATGAAAACGCAAACAACTCTACACATAATACACAAAATGGAATCAGGGTCACATACCATCCACATACTGTACAAATTATACATAAAATAGCCTAGAACAGTGTTTGAGTGGTTAGATGATACAGTTCGATAAAAAGGCAACAGCAAGACAACACCAGAATTGGCAAGCCGGCCATTGGCCTCTCGTTCTCTTCACAGATGAGAGCAGGTTAACACTATACACGTGACAGACGCTGAAATCCTCAGATCCATCATCAGACCTTACTCTGGTGCAGTGAACCCTGAGTTCCTCCTGGTGCAACACAATGCCCAGCTTCATGCGGCCAGAGTGGGTACAGCCGTGGCCAAATGTTTTGAGAATGACACAAGTATTGGTTTACACAAAGTTTGCTGCTGCAGTGTTTTTAGATCATTTTTGTCAGATGTTACTGTGGTACACTGAAGTATAATTACAAGAATTTCATACTTGTCAAAGGCTATTATGGACAATTACATTAAGTACATGCAGAGTCAGTATTTGCAGTGTTGACCCTTCTTCTTCAAGACCTCTGCAATTTGTCCTGGCATGCTGTCAATTAGATGCTGGGCTACATCGTGACTGATGGCAGCCCATTCTTGCATAACCGATGCTTGGAGTGTGTCAGGATTTGTGGGTTTTTGTTTGTCCACCAGCCTCTTTTGAATTATGACCGGTTCATTTGGTGAATTTGGGGAAACCAGGATGGTGAAAGCTGCTTAGTCTGCTCGTAAACATTTCAGAGACAAGCTACACCTCCAAGAAATTGACTTCGTCATGGCAGCTTTCTACATTAAAAACCATTAAACCTCACTCCTTAAAGTTCTTGATGATAAATGGTAGATTTATGTGCATTCTTACTAGCAGTAATATTGTTGCCTGTGAAGCCCTTTTTGTGCAAAGCAATGATGACTGCACGCGTTTCCTTGCAGGTAACCATGTTTAGAACAGAGGAAGAACAATGATTTCCTTTTAAAGCTTCCAGTCTGTTATTGTAACTCAATCAGCATGAAAGTGTGATCTCCAGCCTAGTCCTTGTCAACACTCTCACCGGTGTTAACGAGTGGATCACTGACATGATGTCAGCTGAGAGGGTCCTTTTGTGGCTGAAATGCAGTGTAAATGTTTTTTGGAGTGATTAAGTACATTTTCAAGTCAAAGAGGGACAATTGCACTTCATCTGATCACCCTTTATGACATTCTGGCGTATATGCAAATTGCCAAGTGCAATTCACAGAAGTTGGAACAACTTGTGAATTAAATTGTTTAGTTAGATTTTGAAGTGAGTTTGAATCTAGCCCTCAATCAGTTTGTGTTTTTTATTTCCATTGGCCATTATGATGTCATATTATTCTCAACTAATAACACAATTTACAGTAAAATTGTGATCTTTAATATATTTTGTTCATCAAGACCCAATGTGTGATTTAAATGTTCCCTTAATTTTTTTTGAGCCGTTTAAAATGAAGCTGACAATGATTTTTTGTTTCTTCAAATGATAACTAAGCATACCAGAGTTGCAGACATTATTTCCCCCACAATCCTTTATGTAAGCAACTCACATTTGTAAATGGGTGGCAGATTTAAATAATCTGTTAAAGGCCTTAATGACCAGTTCTGGTGTGCTACTCTGGACTAGACCATATACAGTGAAAGAAATGTTGATCCCCTGCTGATTTTGTACATTTGCCCACTGACAAAGAAATGTAAAATAAGTTATACATTGATATACATTTTACTAATTGAAACAAGTATTTGATCCTCTATCAACCAGCAAGATTTCTTAAAGGGAGTGCTCTTAATCTCAGTTTGCTACCTGTATAAAAGACACCTGTCCACAGAAGCAATCAATCAATCAGATTCCAAAACTCTCCACCATGGCCAAGACCAAAGAGCTGTCCAAGGACGTCAGAGACCTACACAAGGCTGGAATTGGTGCAATTATTTCCAAATGGAAGAAACACAAAATAACTGTCGATCTCCCTCAGTCTGGGGCTCCACGCAATATCTTAACTCGTGGAGTTTCAATGTTCATAAGACTGGTGAGGAATCAGCCAAGAACTACATGGGACAATCTTGTCAATGACCTAAAGGAAACTAGGACCATAGTCACCAAGAAAACAATTGGTAACACACTATGCCGTGAAGGACTGAAATCCTGCAGCGCCCGCAAGATCCCCCAGCCAGGGCAAGGTCCCCCAGCCAGGGCAAGGTCCCCCAGCCAGGGCAAGGTCCCCCAGCCAGGGCAAGGTCCCCCAGCCTGGGCAAGGTCCCCCAGCCATGTACCATCAACTCTTGGGTGCATGACAATGACCCAAAACACACGGCCAAGGCAATAAAGAAGTGGCTCAAGAAGAAGCACATTAAGGTCCTGGAGTGGCCTAGCCAATCTCCAGACCTTAAACCCACAGAAAATCTGTGGAGGGAGTTGAAGGTTAGAGTTGCCAAACATGAGCCTCAAAACTTTAATGACCTGAAGTGGATCTGCAAAGAGGAGTCCCTCCTAAAATCTGTGCAAACCTGGCGGCCGACTACAAGAAACGTCTGACCTCTGTGATGCCAACAAGGGTTTTGCCACCAAGTACTAAGCCATGTTTTGCAAATGGGTCAAATACTTATTTCACTGAATAAAATGCAAATCAATGAATAACTTATTTGAACAACATCCCTTTAAGAGATTGCTCCTAATCTTAGCTCGTAATCTGTATAAAAGACACTGGGGAGCCAGAAATCTTGTTGATTGACAGGGGATCAAATATTTATTTCACTGCATATCAAAAAATGCATATCAATGTATAACTTATTTGAAATGCGTTTTTCTGTCTCTCACTGTTCACATAAATCTACCATTAAAATTATAGACTGATAAGTTTTTGGTCAGTGGGCTCAAGGGGATCAAATAATGTTCTCCTCCACTGTACTGAGAACGAGGTTAAAATAAAGATCGTTCTACCTTCTCTGATGACTGCAGCACTTCGAGGAGGTGGCCTCCTGCCTTGGAATGACTGTGCTCGGTTTACATTTACTAGCATCTCTCCATTGGCTGTTGCTCCTGTATGTGGCCTCTGACATCCGTCCTGTAGTTTTGCGACTATTTCGATATACTCAGGGTCCAAGTATCTGTCCTGGCGAATGGAGGGTTTGGGAAGCAGGGCTTGCTTTTGAGGAGGGTCCTTAGCAAGCCGTAGAGGTGCAGTAATGCTTTTGGTTCTCTGGAGAGGTGTGGGGCTTGTTGGATTGTGCCCACCACCATTCACCCCCTCAGGTTTGTTACCATTTTGGCTGCTGCCATTCTGCTCATCAATGTGACACAAACCTGGGAAAGTAGTTAAATCAATACATTGAATGGTACAAATACTCAGGCACATTCATGTACTACTTTTTGTGCGGTTAGTTTTAGTGGTTAGAGAACGTTAGTTATTTTTTTATCATGAGTCAAAGATCACATATACTACACGTATTAAAATAAAAACTATGTCTATATAGTATGTCTGTTCTACCCACAGTTTACCTCTTGAAATGTTTCATAATTAGATATACATATACACACATTTGTGTTTTCTAACGAATTAAAACAAAGGACTACACAAACGAATGCAATTATTAATTTTAATTAGTATTCGGGTTAGTTCAGGCATTTTAAGAATGATAGAAGACTAACTGTAATGTCCAAATTCATGTAATAAATCCAAGTAGAAATAAAATGAAAAGAAAAATATGTTTTAAGAAAGGGGAGAAACTTGCATGCACCAATGTTTTATTTATCTACCAGAACAAATGCATAAAGACGACGTAGGTGCCCTCTTTGTATCGTCCAGCCACGTGGTTGGCCAGGGTTCCACAAGGGTTCCACCAGGGTTCCACAAGTACATGCACTATTCAAATGCTGCCATGATTCAGACAGTTGGTAGTTACTTGTCATGAAAAGCGGAGCTGGTTACTTTGTAACTGCAGGCTGGAACTCGGAGCGATAAATAAAATACCACACAATAAGGGGAGGACATGTTGCAAGTCTTCAACATCTATCCATGCCACAGTACATTTAAGAACTGAAGCACACACAGCCAAATAAAAAAGTTACAATATGTATGAATAACAGGATTTAGCCTGTGGCAATAACTTCCATTTACTGAGCACACAAGATCTCATACGTCCTCTCTTTGAAAAAAAACTAGTTAGGATAAACATCAAAAACATACTGTAACTTCCCTTACAGATTTCAAGTTATCATTGTAACACTCTTAATATGATGATCTGCATTTATAGAACAAGAGACGAAAATGATGATAATGGGGGTGATGAAAATGATGATGATAATCAAACCAGAGGCTGATAATTACTCTCAGTGTTCTGGAGCTGGCCAAAATGAACTGCTGGGTAGATACGGGGCGGCCTCTTGGAGATGGTGATTGGTTGCCGTTTCCTTGGGGTTATCTTTGGAGGTGGCATGGGCGGGGCTGTAGAACTCTCATCTGGGGCACTGCGGAAAATCTGCAATCACACCAACACATCCAAAAGGACATTGTATAAATTATACTAGTATGTAAAATGCAAGGATGGGAGGGTCACTGAATCTCTTATTTTCACCTTGGCGTAGTCCTCTATGAGAATTTCAACAACAATGTTCTGGAACTTTATATCCAACATGGCTGCCACAGTCTCTTCCTCTGCCCTCATCAAGGTGGGGCCAAAGATTACTCCCATGTTGGAGGGAGTCATTAAGTTGTCTCCACTGTTACTGCAGACACTGTCAAGCAGAATCCAGATCCAGAGTTTGTAAACAACATGACTCAAAAATAGAAACAAATAACTTCCAAATAAGGAACAAGTTAATGTATTTAAAACTACACAAATCACTAACTCTTGCATTTCAATCATATTAAATAACTCAACTCAAGTAAGTAAGTGAGTAAAGACAATATATTTCCATTTTAAATACACAAAACATCAACACTTTCCGTAGATGCAGTCTCATTTAGATCCTTCACCTGCCTAAACAGATGCCAGTTAATCCCAGGCCAGAGGAAACATGCCACCACATATACACAGTTAACACAGCAATAAACGCTGTAACCATCTTGTCAAACTGCATCTGTTAGACAAAAGGGCAGCACAACAGTGGAATTTCATATCTGGTAAGTTCTTACTTGACCAGGTGCTGGATCAGAAGGCTTAGCATTTCCCGATTCTTCTCTGGGAGTTTGTATGTCAAGGAGTGGATAGCACCCAGCCGACTGTCTAGGTTCTCTGATTCTAAGGGACGAGAAACACTTTTTACATGAGCAATCATTTACATGGTCCTAAACTGTGATTTATCTGGACATCAATGCTTTCAGGCAATTTTTTTATGCAAATTTTACATAATGTATATACAGTACGCATGTAATTTTATAACCATAGACATTGTACTTGAGAAAGTTAATCAGCAACGCCGAATTCTAGTAAGAAAATGTCAAGGGTCCCGTACCACCCTGCAGCTAAATTGTGGTGTCATGTGAAATGAGGACCGTTAAAAGTGGAACAATAGGGAACCTGGGACAAAGAAGCTTATCTAAGTTGAAGAGATTAAAGATGTGTACAGCATGCCAATGCATTGGCATTTAATTAAGCCCAGTTCAAACACAATATGGAGTATAACACACTCAATTTCATACTGGAGATCCAGACCATAGAGAAACAGACCAAAACAAAGTACTTCGGGAAGCAAAAGGACTATAGTATGCAACAGAACTTAGTAAGATATCTGGAGTTACTTCTAATTGACCGGAAAAAAATGCATGATGCCATTAAGCTCTTTGTCTTTGTTAAGGATTTCTTTTACGTAAAGAACACACAGCTGTTTTGGGTGAATTATTTTCCATTCAGGAAATAGGGGATTTGGGTTAATTTACAGTAATGAACAGGGAGTATGCTTTTTTCCCTCTTCCATTTTATAGTGAAACCCAATCTGCTGAACTTCAGAGTGAACCCTATAAACACAAAATGAATAGGCTCTATAAAGAACTTTCGGCAGACATAGGACAAGATGTGGTAGTAAACAACCGGTTTCTTAGCTCCCAGAGTAAACCTTTTAAATCTAATGACTTGGTACAGTATAGTGGGGTCAGCCATGATATGTCTTAAAACATGCTCCCACACACAATTCAAAAGTCCTGATGCTCCCAAAGTAGGGTGAATACTTGGAAAAAATCTACAATATGACAAGAATTATCAGTTGAACACACTTTTTGGTTACTACATGAGTCCATATTAGTTATTCTATAGTTTTGATGTCTTTACTATTATTGTAGAAAGTCAAAAATAGTCAAAAATAAAGATACCTGTGGAATACAAATCGTCTTAATAGTGTAACACTGACAATTGAAACATTTCAGCCTATTTGAGAAAAACAAAGTATACCACATGCAAGAGATCTGTCATTCATTGCATGTGCATTAATATCCTAAATATGCTTTCCCTTTTCTTTCTTTGTGTGCCTAAACATTATTGGATATGTAAAAGTTGCCATAGTTTAAAGTGAAAAATTGTTGAAGACAGCCCACAGAAATGCTTTGTAAAATAAGAATGTAAAATACAGTCACAATCATTCTCTAAAGGAAAATAAAAAGGTTGCACAGGTAATATCCTCTATTGACCTGGTTAGACTAAAAGTAGTAAAGATGCAACCAACCACTAACAAGTCTGCAATCTTTCTCTTAGAAACAACAGTGGCTGATTAGTACAAAAACAATACTCATTCTGGAATGCTACACTGCGAAAAAAGTACGGGAACACGTAATCATCACAATATAAAACCAGTTCATTAATATTATAGGGGTATCAATCTGCATAAGTGATTATGAATCAATGTCACCTGTTTTGGTGCAAATGAAAGTGACAACAGGTGCACTCAAGGTACAAAAGCAAGACATTCCCGAAAAAGGGAATGATTTTGCAGATGCTGTGCCACATACAATTCCTCTCCCCTTATCCTTCCTAAATGATCCTTCTCTAGTTTGGCCAGTGTCCTTGTCAGAAGGAGACCCCAGGGCGGCATGAGGGCCCAACGTCCTCTAGTGCCGCACGTTTGGCACTCGCCAGAAAACACCAGAAATGGCAGGGCCGCCATCGGCGTCCAATTCTCTTTACAGATGAGAGCAGGTTTTCACCAAGCGCATGTTACAGACGTCATCCAGCATGACCATCGTCGTCCGATTCTCCTTAAAGATGAGAGCAGGTTTTCACCAAGCACATGTTACAGACGTCATCCAGCATGACCATCGGCGTCCGATTCTCCTTACAGATGAGAGCAGGTTTTCACCAAGCGCATGTTACAGACGTCATCCAGCATGACCAATGGCGTCCGATTCTCCTTACAGATGAGAGCAGGTTTTCACCAAGCACATGTTACAGACGTCATGTGGCCAGAGTGTGTAGGCAGTTCCTGGAGGGTGAAGACATTGATGCTATTGATTGGCCCTCACCTTACCCAGCCCTGAATTCAATTGAGAACCTGTGGGACGTTATGTATCGGTGCATCCAAATGGAGCAAAGTGGTGCCACAGACGGTCCAGTTCACTGATGCCCTGATCCTGGTTTGGGAGGAGATCCCCCCCAGAACACCATCCGCCGTCTAGTCAGGAACATGCCCAGATGTTTACGGAGTGCAAACAGGCACATGGGGGCCATAAACACTACTGAGTAACATTATAAGGTGCCGTGATAAAATTTACCCAAGTTGGAACAGCCTGTGATTTCAATTGTTCACCTTGATTTTCGGTGTGAGTTTTAATCCAGCACTAAAATCGGTTGGTGATTTGAAATTGTGCTTCCTTTGAACGTTATGCCATTTTGTTTTCAACAAATTACACAATGTATGGTAAAGATTTTGATCGTTAAGTTATTTAGTTCACAGAGACCCAATGTGTTATTTAAGTGTTCCCTTAATTTTTTGGAGTGGAATACATTTATGCACTTAAATAGGTCACACTTTGAAACCCGCCCTCATTTTTACATGACTTCCTAATATTGTTTCTAATATTTTAAATGTAAAAACCCCATTTAGTCTTACTTGCAGCTAAGACGAGGTCCCTGTTGAGACCATAGGTCATTAGAGGCTCAGTTAGACTCCTGTGAAAGAACACACGATCAGGTAAGCAAGTACAGTAACAAATATACTCCAAAACCACCTTTTAAAACAAATATTACCCAAATGCTAATTCACTTTCAGAACTGACAAGTTCTACACATCCAGAGTGAATAAGGGGAAAGAAAAATGTGCACGGAAAAAGGTGTCCTTATCAAAACGTTCCTTTTAGAAAGTAAAATCAGATTTGACATTGCAGTGTTAAACCATTGGAGACCAAAGGCCTTGAGTATGCCTTCAAACAGCTGCCAGACCTCTTCCAGGTCATTCCTCAAAGTGCGGAGAGATGACCTGTGAGTATATCATCATGAAGGGTATTGGGGGAGGAAACAATCCAGGCCTTGAAGACAAGAAACCTTGTCACTGAGTACTTAAAACCACAAACAATTATACTAGGCAAAGTACAGAAGATTGCAAAAGTAATATTTCCATATGTACAGTAATAAAGAGAACCCAGGAACGAACACTAGACAAGTGTTTCAGAACAAAACTTGGGAAAACAAAAAAAGGCAAAACTGCTGGGCATGGGCTTAATATGCGGCAGCCTCTTTGGTGTTTTTTTGGTTTCACCAGGCTTCACAGAGCCTATGTCACACAGAACACTCACTTTGACTTATCAGTCGAAAGTACATTATTCTAAAAGTCTTTTGGGATCATTCATGGGCTAACGTAAGCCATTTTCTTCCTTAGTGGTTTCCGCTTTCGTTCTCTGCCATGAATCCAATTCTATCCCGGTGTCGTCCTGTTGAAGGACTCATGACAGCACACGTGAGACAAACCTGCAGATCCCTGGATGATGTTCTAGGGCTGTTTATGACTGGCAGGATAATGGCACACCATAAAATACAACATACGAAAGAATAAAAAGGCCATGGAACTGCACACAGCCCTCCATCTATACAACTGTACATGGCACTGAATAAAAAGAAAAGTGTCCATTCACTGAATTAACCAGTGTTTATATCCCACAATGCAGCAGGTAGAAAATCCTAGGAACCGTAATTGAATTGACAATTTTTTTTTCCCCGACAGAATATTCACACCATTCTTTTTTGCTTTTTGTCACAACTGCACGAAACCAAGAGAAAAGTCTCAAAACTGAAATAGTGTCTGGAAGGAAAGGAGACAGTGAGAATAAAAATGAAGAGTGAGGAAGGTACAGGCGAAGAGGCCTAACCATGAGAATTAAGGGAGTGGGATTTGATCCAGGTCTGCTGGGTCTTGTGTGTAACTTGTAAATGGTAACACACCTGAGATAAAACTTCATAGCACTGGTGATAGTTTTAATGTCCCAGTCGCCGCTGCGGAAATCCACATCTCCTGGGCATTTCGGATCTAAAGGAAAAAGTAGTGAGGCTATTATCACAGCCTGTTGATATACTGTATCTGTAACTGTATTGTTCTAGTGAATTAAAGTGCATTTTTTCCCCAAAAAAATATTTATATCTGAAAACATTCTAATTGTCAACATGTAGCAATTGTTTCTATGCATTACTAATGTCCAACTCAAAGAAAGAACACAGATGTTGACTGGGAACGTTCCTCACCAAAAAAGGCATTTAGAAGCTTCTGCACTTGGATGTTGCTGCCAACAGTTCTGTACACCCCTTCGTGTGTGATTCCTATAAAAGAGAGAGCAAGATGAAGGGAGAGTGGATGGGGTTGAGGTAAATGGAAAAGGGGGAACTTATTCAAGAGAAATTGGTAGCGGTGGAAATGTACAGGCTGTTCCTCGTGGGGAAAATGGACGTAGCAGACAACGGGCTTGACAACACTATTCTGTGTCACAGCCTCTTCCAAATAAATGATTTGCTTCACTGCTCAAGTGATGGCTGGGATTTATGTTGTCATATGAGGCCTGCATATCTTACAGGTTGTGAACGATAAGAAGAATAAATCAGTGATGGAGCCTCACTAAACCCCTAAATCCAGTATATTTGTGCTCAGTTAAAGCAGTGTCTGTAAGAGTATTAGGGAGGGCGAAATTAACAGAATTCATGAAATTTAAAGACTTCAGATGCTTGAAAAACAGCAGAAGTGAAATGTGAGGAGCCAACACAGTTAACACTGAGGATACATTCTGGCTGAAGTAATAGCTCGGTTTCATACCTGAAGGTAGATTTCTTATTATTCATATTCTTACGGTATGCAATATTACTGGGGCATTATTAATAGATCAATGATGTAAACAAATGAAACTGCTCATGTAGTGTGGACTAAAGTGCTTAATAAGCAAGTTAATGGTATGAACTGTCATTGCCATCATACAAATATAAAACACATGGTACGTTTACCTTTAGTTTCAACAAAGTTGATGCATTTTCTCACAAACTTGAATCCAACTTCATTTAATTCCACTGAAAAAGACAAGTAACAATAAACAGATTTCACAATAAATGGAAAAACCAGACGAGTGCTCAATGAGATTTATAGATTTTCATTAATAAAGAAATGAACACTATAATGGTACATACTTTCGGCTTGCTTGTGAATTGGGGAATGATAAATCTGGAATGAAATGACAATGTAAGACACCAACAAACTAATATATATATGTGGAGCTTTTTGGGTCTATCATTATCGGTATCAATAACACTAAATATATTAAATCCATGTAGATCCCCTTTAATAATCAAACTGTTATCAAAACCAAAGTAAAACATCCAATATTATGATTATAACACTACAGTCCCAGACTTGCAAACATTTGAAAAACTCAAAATTTCTTGCATCAGGAAATGTTTAAAATAAAAATAAAATGTTTATATTTTCACATTAATAAATGCTAAATGTTAGCTTCACCCACATCATTCTACATGACTATGTTCTGTAACAAATTCCTCAACAACTAATTACAAATGCTTGTGTAGTCGAAAGGGAAAGCACGTGTAAAACGATATGTGCAAAAACTTGTTTGACTTTTCGAATGAATAGTTCAAGGTTTGTATGAATAGCACATAGTAAAGCAGTCTGGTTGCTTACTAAATAGTGACAAATACATTGTTGTGCCTGACTTTCTGGAGTCTCCCGTGCCGTGAGCCTAATCCAATACTAGAGGAGCAGACTGGAAAGTGGACTATCAGATGAACTACGGAAACAAAAACACCTTGCACCCGTATCCAGGGCTGTTGCTAGGAATCTTAGCTCACATGAAAAAACAAGCTTGGGCCCAGTCCCCCATAATAGACATTGATATTATTACGATCAGTGGGCCCTCATGTGTCCATAAATCATATCCCCCTTTTTGTGCATTAGCAACGGCCTAGACCGTATCGCATGAAACAAATACTGGATGTAATGGAGAAGAGAAGGCCAGCCTTTTGGATTCATGACAATAAACTCGGTCTATGAAAGAGCTCAATCTGACAGATTGCTCCTAAGACTAAAATATAAAAAATCTCTCAAGCAATGAAACATACAGTGGGGAGAACAAGTATTTAATACACTTCCGATTTTGCAGGTTTTCCTGCTTACAAAGCATGTAGAGGTCTGTAATTTTTATCATAGGTAGACTTCAACTGTGAGAGACGGAATCTAAAACAAAAATCCAGAAAATCACATTGTATGATTTTTAAGTAGTTAATTTGCATTTTATTGCATGACATAAGTATTTGATCACCTGCGAACCAGTAAGAATTCCGGCTCTCACAGACATGTTAGGTTTTCTTTAAGAAGCCCTCCTGTTCTCCACTCATTACCTGTATTAACTGCACCCATTTGAACTCGTTACCTGAAGAAAAGACACCTGTCCACACACTCAATCAAACAAACTCCAACCTCTCCACAATGGCCAAGACCAGAGAGCTGTGTAAGGACATCAGGGATACAATTGTAGACCTGCACAAGGCTGGGATGGGCTACAGGACAATAGGCAAGCAGCTTGGTGAGAAGGCAACAACTGTTGGCGTAATTATTAGAAAATGGAAGAAGTTCAAGATGACAGTCAATCACCCTCGGTCTGGGTCTCCATGCAAGATCTCACCTCGTGGGGCATCAATGATCATGAGGAAGTTAAGGGATCAGCCCAGAACTACACAGCAGGACCTGGTCAATGACCTAAAGAGAGCTGGGACCACAGTCTCAAAGAAAACCATTAGTAACACACTACTCCTTCATGGATTAAAATCCTGCAGCGCACGCAAGGTCCCCCTGCTGAAGCCAGCGCATGTCCAGGCCCGTCTGAAGTTTGCCAATGACCATCTCGCCGTGTTTGGAGGAAGAAGAAGGATGAGTACAACCCCAAGAACACTATCCCAACCGTGAAGCATGGAGGTGGAAACATCATTCTTTGGGGATGCTTTTCTGCAAAGGAGACAGGACGACTGCACCGAATTGAGTAGAGGATGGATGGGGCCATGTATTGCGAGATCTTGGCTAACAACCTCCTTCCCTCAGTAAGAGCTTTGAAGATGGGTCGTGGCTGGGTCTTCCAGCATGACAACGACCCGAAACACACAGCCAGGGCAACTAAGGAGTGGCTCTGTAAGAAGCATCTCAAGGTCCTGGAGTGGCCTAGCCAGTCTCCAGGCCTGTAGCAAATAGAAAATCTTTGGAGGGAGCTGAAAGTCCATATCACCCAGCAACAGCCCTGAATCCTGAAGGATCAGGAGAAGGTCTGTATGGAGGAGTGGGCCAAAATCCCTGCTGCCGTGTGTGCAAACCTGGTCAAGAACTACAGGAAACGTATGATCTCTGTAATTGCGAACAAAGGTTTCTGTACTAAATATTCAGTTCTGCTTTTCTGATGTATCAAATACTTATGTCATGCAATAAAATGCAAATTAATTACTTAAAAATCATACAATGTGATTTTCTTTTCGAATGTAAATAAAGACCACATTTAGTTTAGTTTAGTAACTTTATATTCAGCCTTGTGGATAAGGCCTACATAGAAGACTAACCAGTTTGGGTGCATGATGCTCCTAAATATGCTGTGAGAATTGTAAATCTGGTGCTGAACTACTGTAGTCAAAGTGTCTTGTGCTCTGTCACATTTCTTCACCTTGTACGCTCAGGGATTCAAATCAGCAACTTTTCAGTTACTCGTCCAAAGTTCTAACCAACAGGCCATCCACCACCTGAAAGTGACTAGCGAGGTAATTAGCCAGTTGTACAGTCTAGCTGGCAATGTTATAAAAAAACATTTAAAAAATTGTTTATTCCAACGTGTGGAAAAAAAGAACAAAATATTGGTCATTTGGATGTCGTGTTCACATGACAATAACTGTAGCTTATATTACTGCACTGAGAATGCACAATTACTTGCCTGTGCAAATTATAAGGAACAATGCTGTTTTATTATGTGCTTGTTGACAGTGAGTTGCCTTTTATTGGGCTGGCTTATTTCACCAGCAGTAGCTGGGTGGCCAACAATTTCTTCTTTTTCAAAAAAACATTTATTACATGGTGTATTTTGTCCAACAAAATAAAGATAATATTACTGATAACCATCTGAATGGCACCGTGACAGTGTAGCTTATTGAAAGGGGGGGGCAGGGCAGACGCTTTTACACTGAGCAACTTAAAGTTGCAAACATCCTTCTCCACCATATGAGCTACTGAATGCCAATGCTTGGTGGATATAGAGTCGAAGATTTTTGATTATATGATCCTTTAATCACTGCCAGCTGGTCGGGCAGTTAAATCTGTTGGGTTAAACGTGCCCAATTGAGAAAGGCTGACATTATGTGCAAATTTGTTTAAATGTTTTCAGATATTGGCAAGTATGAACCCAATGACATAACAGTACAGACTGCAGTGATTAAAATCTACCTGAAATCTCGCCACTTGTGGCTTATTAAGGCTCCTGCAAGGTCAATTTGTTGTTGGCTAAGGTAGGTGTTCACAGCCTGTGCCAGCTAAAGTTTCTAGTTGAGCGAGCAGTGTGATTAGAAACATAACGGCATCTCTGTTTGACTATAAAAATCAACCAGGCCTAAGGTCCAAACAACCAACCAGTCAACTAAATGGGGTCAGCCCTAAATATTGATTTATTGAATTAAGAATGTGTAAAATGTCATCAAGGTGAGTTATGGCTGGTTTTAGGTGAAAACCTCTGTTCTGGTCAACCACAGCCAAAACATCTAAAACAAATTAATATTTTTTGGTATTTTTGTTTTACACACATGATTACTTTACCCAAAATGTTCTTTATTTGTAAGAAATTCTATAAATATTTTTTCATTATTTTTGTTTTACACACATGATTACATTAACCAAAATGTTCTTTATTTGTAAGAAATTCTATACCGTCAACGACTGTTATTTCATATATTCTCCAGTAGGAGGCAGCAAAGATACTCACAGGCTCTTTTCCATCCATGGCTTCAATCCACAATTTCCTGTTGGCCTCTGAAAGAGCCTGGAGTGTGACAGGTGTGTTTCTATGGTGATAAGAAGAGGACTCATAGTTAGGACAATAATAATTCAATTGGTTTAACAACAGCGTTGTCAATTTAGATCTGCAGCCCAAATCCATTTCAGTTCAAATCTATTTCAGTTTTGAGTGATCAACTTTTATGAGCTAGTGGCAAAGCTCTTTCTGTTTGACAAAATGTCAGTGTTTGGCACTCTTCTGTGCATATTGAATGCCTTGCTTGCATAAATATAAGTTCATGGTGTTCCCTTCCCTGAAATCACTCAGTTTGCCATTTGCTTACAGCAGAATATAGAAAAGCTGCCAACTGATTCAGGCTAGAATCCTCTCTGTACCCACACACTCAGTGTCCTTCTGCAACACCTGTTCACCTCACTGCTAAAAACTGTTTATCCCACAAGGCATGATTCATTTTAAACCAAGTCTATACTAAGTGGTTTATACTAACCTCTCATAAGTTTCGATTTCAAAGCAGAAGCGTTTGTCTATGGACTCTGTCTTTCGACGAATGCAGGATTTAAGCTTCAGCTCTGTGGAGGCCTAAAAGAAACCGTTAGTGTGTATTAAAAGGCAAAACCAGAGAGTCCCAAAAAAAAAATCTAATACTTTTGAGAGTATTTTAGTTTTTCAGAGACTTTAAGAGTAATTAAAAAAAAGTATTAAATTAGCACATCAAAAGGTGAATAACCATCTGATTATTCGAGTGAATTAGGTCTAGATACAAGACAAATAGGTTCAACAGAGATAGCCCATTGGGAGACCTACCTGCTTGGTGGCCGGTTTTGGTTCAGAAGGGACCATGACAAACAGCTTACTCTCTTTGTGATACTTGCAATAGTACTTCACCCAAGTAACACCCAAGGCCCCTGGGAAAGCAGGGTGACATAATACATGACAGGGACTATGCAATGAAACGTGTTGATAGTCATATAGCACGTGAAGGAACTTTAGCACGCGTACTTACATTTCTCTTGTGAGTACAGATAGCCCTCAATAGTCGGCTGGCCGTGCATTTTGCCGATCTGTGATGGATGCTTCATTCTGTTCATCAGCTCCTCCATCTCCTCGCGGGTGCTCTCAAAGTGGTTCCGTGTCTGCGGATCACGTCGGGAACACACACAGGGTCATTTTAGATGGTTATGTTAGTACAACTATAGCTTACTGAAGTACTAATACTTCCTGGAGTACAGTTTGCTGTCATCACTAAGACCATGGAAGGCCATGGGTCATTATATTCATTAATGTCGTTAGAATAGACAATAGTTACATTCTGTAAGCTGAGCTGCAGCTCCTTCTTATAGGGCATGAAATCCTGAGTCATCTCAACAGTCAGGTTGTTCAGGGTTAAGATACTATGAAGAAAGGCCAGCACCTGCCCATTGAAAAGAACACCACATACAAACATAATTAGCACAATTCAAATCTTTAATAAATTATACCGTCACTATATCCAGCACGTTCATTTATAAATGCAAATTGCTGGCAGCAATTAAGCTGAAGGAACTGTTTTTCTGTTTAGCTTTAAACCGTATCTAGCAATTTGGCCATCTTTTGTGTTATATTGCGGTGTTTCCCTTTCTAGCCATCGAAACTATTGTCTTCAACTAGAATTTATACTTATGTCTGCGTAAAAAAAGACTACTACATAAAATAATTATAAAATATACATTTTGGTGAACGCCTGAACCAGCATCATTAGTCATTTAAAAAGCCTGTGAGCATACTACTGAGAAGACAAGGATTTGTTTTGAAAAGTGCTTGTTTTCCTAAATCGGTTACGGTTTGCCATTTTGCCTGCCTGCTAAAAAGTAAGTGTGTAGGCCTATTATTTTGTTATCGTAAACCTATGTACTTTATGTCTTAGGTGTGTTATTGCTATATAGCACAAGATCTCAGGTCCTGACATCATTGTCAAAGGTTTACTGACGCAGTTGTCTACCAGAGTAAGCCAAAACAGCTTATTAACGATAGAACTTTCTAGCGAATCGCTTCTCAAACAATTGCCTGCCGCTCCAAGGCAAATCCCTCCTAAAAATGTTCCACTGACTGCATTAACACTTCCTTCATAAGCCCGAAGTTACGACAATAATCAGCAATGTCTGCTATGTACTGAGTTTGGCACAAACAGAGTGCTATTTGACTCCCACAAAATTGTTTCCCTCTATGACTCTCACAAGCAGGGTATTACACATTAAAGTGCACTTTTGCAATATCACAATTGAAGGGAAATACTTTATTTATTTATTTTTACGATGAATAATTACCTGACTTCTCTGGTGTTTTATTACATTTCCCCAAACCATTCTGTTGCATTTCAGTCACTACAAATCTTGGCTCTCAACAGCTTTCAACCCCCTTGGACATTTATTATTATCAAAATAGAAATTAAAATATATGTTTTACTTTTTGCCTTATCCACACACAAAAAAATGTATGACTATTTAAAAACTTTACAAGGTAGTTAAAACAATTTGTTGTTAAAGTTGAGACATTTTAATTTTAGTCAATATTATTATTCTGTGTCCTTATAAGAAGGCAATTCTGCAATGCTTTGTCAAGCCCTGGCACAACATGTTTTGAGAAACATAGCTTCTATTGCACCTAGAAAAAGTCATAGCTTGTATCATAATATTACTTGTCTTGTACCCGAAAAGTTATATTATGTGCCGCTAGCTGATAAACTGGGAAGCCCTGACAGTGAAGGTGGAAGGCATGTCGGCATGGACTTCCATGTTTCATTGCACTCCATCAACCTGGGAATGAGCAAGCAGGTGTCCGAAAGAGTGACTTCCTGATTGACAAAACAGTCTAAAAATAAGTAGCACCAAGAGGATGGCTTGCTCTGATTTTCAACTCTTCCAATTCCATTGGGTATGGTTGAGATGAGAAAAGATATTTATTTGGATTTTACAAAATTAGGATAGTGAGGAGAAACTAACTAAAATAATTAGACGTGTTCATATTTTGTTTGATTATTTTTAAAGGTAAGTTGAACACTGACTGGTCCGCGCATCCGTCTCAAGAACTTTGATTCTTTGGCCTGCTCATCCTAAAGAGTATTACATATATTTATAAAAGGTATTTTAAAAGATGCAACGGTGGATACATCAGAAATTAGGTAATAGGTATGACTGGGTATGATTGTATTCTTTCCAAATTGACATATGTATTTCAGCTCTTCCTCAGGTTATGATTTCAATTATTCTGGAATGTGAGTTGACTGACTCAACAACATCAACAAGACAGGATATCATTTAGCTTGATCCTGGGAACATTTTAAAACCCCTAGAAAACATATTCCAATGTGCAAAGGCATTTACATTTTTTTTTTTAAGAATGTCTCAGAAAGTTGATCAGAGGTTGCTTATCCAATATAGCTCGGAAAGTGTTTCGTTTAAAGTAAGGATCTCTAATGTCACAGATTGAAAGAGCAGCGCAAATTTGTCCAAACAATTTGCTACTTGTCAAGCTAGAAGGTCCATGCCGCAGACTCCACCACGCCATCACTGGCAACCAGTGAGCGCTTTGTGAACATGGATGAATAACAAAACACTGGTTTAGAAACGAAGAGCACTGTATACAGTTCAAACGCTCTCTAAGAACACCAAGAACGACCCTTAGAGGGCGTGGCCAGAGGCCACTGAGTCTGCTATCCTGATGATTAGACCACCATGATAAGATGTGCGTGGAAGAGGGGCACTGGGATTTCACCACTACAACAAAGGGAAGAGTTCCCCCTACCGGTTCTACAATTCCTTTCAGCAGCGTCGGGTGTCTGCTCCAGTAACCAGGACTGACTTTAATTATTTTCAGAGGTAATTATTAAAATCACCTGCGATAACAAATTACCCACTTGGACAGAGTTTGAATAAGGCTGTTCTTCCCATTCATGCATACTTTCTCACAAACCGTGTCAACATATTTTGAGCAAGGGACAAGCAACGCATGGGGTTTTTCCTCCGTGGACCATTTGAAAAAGAAAAAATACATTTACCACATTTCTTTAACACTTTTAATACAAACACAAATCTTTAGATAAACTTTTTATACCATTATCTACAATAAGGCTTTAAGATGGCGAGCCAAGCTACTTAATTCCTTACCTTAGGACATATTAGGGCAAAGAAATAATTCTGTAATACAAAACCTTTACTTGGACAATACACAGATAATGTATTTTGCCCTGTGTGCGTAGATATCCATGCATCTATTAGAGGGAATTGCAAACAAAGATATAGAGGAAGGAAAGACTCACAGGCTCCACCACATCAAACTTCTTCCTGTCCTGCACCTGCTGGATCTGGTAAACATACTCCACCGATGACTCGTAGAAGTTTACCTTCTCTTTTTCCAGCAGCTCATCAGCCTTTTGGAGGAATATAATAGTAATTACAAAAGCAGATGGTTTCTAGTCTAGTCTTTAGATATGTTCTTATTAGGAAATCTAACTCGATGAGCTTGAGCCAGCTGAGTTATCTAACTAAAAAGCATTATGATACAATAATCAAATTTCCTGAACTACAAAAAGTACCCTCTACATGAAGTCTCTGAGTGATTTCCACAAACCTCTTGCAGCTGAGTTTCCTTTTTCTTAGCAGACAAATTCAGATGCTTATCTAACTGAGAGTAATATTTTTCACTCTCTTTCTCAAACCTCTTCCTTTTTTCCTAAAAGAGAAACAGAGATTTGTTAAATTATAGGACAATAATAAAAAACAAAATGTCATCATCATTAATGTCATAATTCTAACGATTCAACATCACGTCTTTTCTATTCCAGTCATTACTGGAATAGATCAGTGAATATTAAAGTTGACCAAAACACAACCAGAATGTTGATACTGATATAGAACTGCATTTAATATATTAGAAGACATATAGTCTTGGTGCGAGTTCTTCTTATGCATGGGCATCTGTATTCTTTCCATTGCCCTGTGGTCTTACGTTAAATACAATGGAACAACAACACTTACGCAACACTATAATTTGTGAGACTCACCAATAAATATCCTTGACAAAAGCAGGTGTTGCATTTATAATAGTACCTCAATATATACTTTTGTCCGACAGTAACATGTATGCTGTGCTATATATATATATACACACTACCATCAATCCCCAGAATGACTGCACATAACAATTCCTGTACGGTTGCCTAATTAAATATAAAAAACATATTACATTTTAGTAATTTAACAAACGCTCTTATCCACTTATTCAGAGCGATAGTGCAATTATGATAATAACACTTAGTTGGTGAAGTCAGTGACAGAGAAATCTAAATGAAGAGGGTTTTTGGGTGGTGGGCTAAGGGTTGGTACACCGGTTAATTAAGATACACATCAAACAGGAAGGGTTTCAGCTGTTTGGCAGGGATCCTGCCTTCCTGACGTCAAGGGGAAGTTTATATTAGACTAAATGAATTCTTGAACCATACTCCTTATTAATACTAAGTATTGAGGGGAAAATATAGTATCTCTCAAAGTATTAACCACCTTGAACCTTTCCAGATGTTATTGTGTAACACGAAATCAATGTAGATTCAATTAGGAGATTTAAAATATATATATATATATATAAAAACTAAAAGTGAAAATAATCTACCCTTGTTGTAATTACTGCCATGGGTCTCTTTGGATAAGTCTCAACCAGCTTTGCACATCTTGAAACAGCAATGTATGCCCTTCTTCTTTGCGAAAATGCTTTAACTCTAGTAGATGCATGTACTTTGACATCAACTGTGGCAAGAACCTACCTTTAGGTCTTGAGATGACATTTTAGGATTGTTGGAGACTTCTTTAAGCATCTTGCTGTATGCTCTTGAGCCGAACTTGCTAGGACAGCCTGACCTGGGCATGTTGGCAGTTGTTTAAAATGTTCTCCACTTGTAAATTATTTTCTAGATAGTGGAATGGCTGAGGAATGGCTCAAACGAAAGAAAAGGAGGGTTCTGGAATGGCCAAGTCAAAGCACAGATCTTAATTCTATTGAGATGCTGTGGGGGGATTTGTAACGTGCATTGCATGCAAGAAACCTGAAAGAATTCGGCATGAAGGAGTGGGAAATACTTTCTCCCAATTGTCAGAGACTGGTAGACTGTTAAAGGAAAACATATTATGGAGGTTATTTTCAGCCAAAGGGGGCGATACCAGCTATTAGGGCATAGGGTGTACTGACTTTTTGCTCAGTGGGAAATGGCATCTTTCTAAATCTTTTGTTAAATAAATGATATGGTTAAAATGTCATTGTTTTTGGTTCAATTACATCACCTTCATCTATAGATATTGTTTGATAGAAGATACAATATTGATATGTCTATCTTTCTTTAAGAATAACTAAATATATTTTTTTTCACATGATTGTATACTGTTGTTATAAAGAGATTTCACAAGCTAATAAACCCGAAGGCCACATTCACACCTACCGTGTCCATCCTTAAAGTATGTATTAATCATCTTTGTATTTGCACAACCGTAGGTCTAATTAGACCCGTTCATAAAACCTGATGCATACAATCAATGAAATAATGCAAAATATAGAATGATCTGCAACTGCCTCTTGAGAATTTCCAGGTAGCCAATTATTTCTTCGACAGCATTGTATAAATAAACACATAACAACAATATGCTATAAGACATTTTATGATCAGTCCTGCTAATGAGCAGTTTAATGGCCTGCTAATGAGCACTCACTTCAACTTTGACAGTCCTGACAACACTTTTGGAAGGCCAAGCATTTGTTTAAGCTTAGTTTCTGCTGAGGCCATCTGCAGTGATTACAGATGCTAAAGCAGCCCAGACCACAAGCAATTTGGCATCCACAGACATGTTAAAGTTTAAGGAAAAACTAAAATGTGAAACACCCAAGAGGGCCCGAGGAGAGGTTTGGGAAACCTAAGACTACACTGCAGCTGCTCTGGCAACAAGGCACACAAAGGGTTGATAGGAGAAAGGGATGCCACTACTTCTACTAAGAAATATATTTAGTACAATGTTCAGCCTATTATACATAGTCCTACTACATGTTAGATTGTAAATATTACTCCAAAGTAGGTCAACAGATCAATTGTATGAGAAGAATGGATATCCATTCCAAAACGACTAGCCAGCTCCAGCTCTCCACAGATCGAAAATGTTTGCAATAATTTTCCACAGTCAGTTTTTAGGTTTCTTAGTTCAAAAAGTGTTTCCCCATTTATCTAGTCCAACCTAGCTTGTGGTTACAACACATTTTGTAATGACATTGGTGATTCATTGACTTAACCCTTACGTTATTTTAGGGTCTTTGTTATTATTGGAGCTGAACTTTTTCTGCGGGAAAGGCTTAGTTGTGTAGTGTGTCGGAGGAGGCAGGAGGTTCTGTTTAGAACTTTCCAGAGGTGATAGTACTTATATGGCTTGTTAAGGACCCTGTCCATATTTAACTAATAGTCCAAAAAATGATCAGTGGATAGCTTGTGGTATACAAAGGGTGAGATGTATTTCATGCAACTATGTCACTTGAGAGATTTAATATATTCTCCAGTAGAGTTTGGTTTGATAACTGAAACACAAGACCAGCACGTTGTATGAGAGACAAACATCATGTCCTGGGAAAGACTTCTCAGACACCGAGCCTCTGCAACAAACGTCATGGCTTATCATGTAGAGATTATCAGCACTGTTCCATCTGATTCCCAAACTTTTGATTTGTGTATAATTTGACCCGCTAAAATAAAGACTCAAATTTTCTGCAAATTTTTACCGTAATATACTCAATAATCCAATCAAACAACACACAATTCTAAATGAACTAGTAAAAAGCTCAATACAAACTCACTTTTGTCACTCCTATTTGATCCTTGCGAAATTTCTCCAGTGGCTTGATAAGCAGATCACAAGCATTCTGAACCTAAACAAAAAAACATGAAACCTTGTGTGTTTTCTGGGCCATTTGGCTAAAACATGTAGGCATGTCATGCACCCAAGATGGGACATGATAACAATTTGTAAGAAAATGGGATTCATGGAATAGAAGTCTCCCACTCCAGCAGCTGTTGCTTTTCTTCCCTTTAAAAAGAACAGCATCTACATTAAATACATAACAGGCTGTGCTATACAGCATTCAGAAAGCCCAGACAACAGGACTAACTGCATATCATTGCAGTTATGATACTGCAGTGTCATTACATAAATATGTATGAAGAGGAAACTACTAGAGTTCTGTAAAGAAGCCAGTTCCAGTTTCTCGTATTTCTGGTTTCACCACAAGTCAATAAGGTGCTGCTGATAACCCACCAGCATCATCCTGTCATCCTCCACTTCCTGTAGGAGACCAGCAAATTCCTGGAAAGATCCTGCTGTAAAAAAAAAAGAATATAAATACAGATTAGACAATTGGCAACGAGAACACAGATGTACATTACAACACATTATTAAAACCAAACCCAAAAATAATTAGTTAAAGACATACTAGTTGTATTCATCTTGTAATAAAAAAATTAATTAATAAAAGAAAATGTGTAGCCTGTGCTAAGTAACCATATAGTGTATTTATTTGTAAGACTTGTTTCATTCATGTGTAATGATATTACATAATAGGACAAGGGAGGAAGTGAAATCAATAAAAGATCTCAAAGTGTTGAGAAATGTTTCAATTCCTAATTCCAAGTCAGGTAAACTGAAACTTCATACTTCAAGTAAGATCAATGTTAGAATAGAAAGCTATGTAGAATGACTCTGAAGTTATGATGAACCAATATGAACATGGGAACTTACCAATGTTTATCTCATCATCTGTCAGAGAATCACCAATGAAGTCAAACTGGAAAACATTAAGCGTCTGGGAGAACTTCTGGACTGCCACTGAATAGCCTTCATAAAAACACAGACAATAAATTCTATCAACTTAATAACAGTCTCATTATACATGTATTACATCCATGAGAATGCAGTGCCCCCCCCCATAATTAAAGGAAAAATAAGCATTGGTTTTCTCCTTTGTGCTGTCCTCCAAGTTCATACAGTTTTACCATTTAAAAATGAAAAAAACATTGTATAAGTAGTCCACCTACTTCAGGGAACCATATGTATTGAGACAATTGGTTTGCCAGGATGCAGTCAAAATCATTACCAAAGTGTCAATAAAGATCAAGGAAGCCATTTTGTTTCGGGAAACAAAAAAATAACAAAAACAACTTGCACCATTTAGGCAAGTTTAGATATTTATTTAAAAAGGACTGATGAGCTCAGCAATTGTAAACAACAGTACTTGACAGAAGATTGCTCACCACAATGAAGAAAAACAACTGTCCGACAAATAAAGAGCACTGAAGCTGGTAATCATGTAGGTTTCAGCAACTACCATCTGCAGAACAATTCACCAGCAGAACTACAGAGGCTACACTGTCAGGCGCAAACAACTAAAAGGCCAAGAAATATTGGCCCTGTTTAATATTACTAAAAAGAGCCTGCAGAGTTCTGGAACAAATGAGACACAGAGTAACATGCTTCTGAGTGATAGCGAGGGGAAAGTGTGGAGAGAATCTAGCACAACAACACATACCTCCTCATCTGTAAAACATGTGGCAAGGGTGCTATGGCTCCAACATGCATGGCGTTGGAACTGCTTAACTGGTCTTCATTTATTATGTGACTGAAGAAACAAAAAAACAAAATTGCAGATACTGGTCCTGCTGCTGGGTTGATGCCCTTCCACGTCTCTGGTATCTCCTGCATGCTGTTGAGACTGTACTGAAAGACACTGCAAAATGTCTTGCAATGCACGTATGGATGTGCCATCTTGGTAGAGCGGGACTACCTTTGCAACCTGAATGGGCTGCAGGTACCGCCGTATGCTACCAGTAATGACAAGGACAGTAGAGAAATGCAAAACTAAAAAAAATCTGACAGGATGGATGAAAGTAGAGCAATTGTCTGTGGCAACCACCTGCAAAAACATTCCCTTTTTGGAGGTGTTTGTAATTGCTGTGTGTAATGTGGGTAATTTAATTGTAATTTATGTATTCATGTAAAGTATAAATGTGTAATTTATGTTAATTCCCATGCCTTGAATGATACATGATGTTCAAAATGTTCCACACATTGGAAAATTAGCTATATTTTAGCCTGTTTGGTTCATCTTTATCAGGGGTAGCAATCACTTGGAGATTGAATCCAATAACAAACACTTTCATCAAGTGACCCCCAGTTATCAAGACAGAATAAGTGACATAGCCCCTACCCAGCACTGCATCCCTGTCTACAATGCCCGTTTCTGTTTGAGGTAAAAAGTCATTGGAGAATCGAGCTACAGCAATACATCTCGGTGGGTCAAACAATGCGAAAACTGTTCCATTTATTGGGTTCTACAATAAAAGTCTGCCGCTTTTATGAAGAACATCCAAGAGTTGACATTCAGTATTAGCAAAGTTACAGGTTAAAATTACAATATCCATTCATACACACACAGTAACCACGTCATAGTCCCCCCCCCCCCGAAGTGTGTTTTAGGTATCTTGCTTAAAATTATTAACTTTCATAAAAATCGATGCAAACTACAGGTTACCCATGGCCCACCAAATGTCCACATAGCACTAGAACTTCAGCAAACCCATGAGCTTCCAATGCTAACCAGGATTACACCTACCAACAATCACTCCACAATAACTACATGACAGGGTCTTCCTGGCACGGCACCGCCCATGTCTTACTATAATTGATCAGAATTCACTCGTGCCAGCATTACACAACTGTGCCTTTCACCAGGGCCAACCAATCAGACAGTTGTTTTCTAGATGCATACACTTACGATCACGCCGCTGAGCAAACAATAACAACGTGAGAGTGTTAGGAGAACAGGGATGGTTGCTTGGTGAGGTGTAACAGAAGCATTCCTTCATATGTGCTGGCTGTGGGAAACTTACCCAAACCACCATGCATTGTCTACTTTGTCTCACATACTATATAACAACATTTAACTGTGTTCTGCTAATCTAAAGTTAATATGGTTTTAAATTGGTAAAGTTTAGTTTGTCATGATGAACTTCTTATGGGTGTGTTTGAATCATACCAACAGGTTTATCAAGGTTAGAGCATAGCCACTAGCCAGCTAAAATAAATACCATGGCCAGAACCCGTTGGCATGAGTGATTTGCATGAAGTTTTGGAAAAGTTGAACTCTATTCTTTGCCTGCCATGCCTTGCACGAGCCCACGAGCAATGCGCTTGCCACAAATTAATTGAGCCATCACCTGTAATGTAATGTAAGACATGTAGCCTATGTTTTGCTTCTACAAAACCATTAACTGAGAAGATTCAGTAATCAATTTGATTCTTCATTTGATTTCACTCTCGCACCACAGAAATTCCGTTGTAGAGATGCATTTTAGATTGTGTATGCATATTTCTAACTCACATGGTTGCTGGTATGTGAAATGAATGCAATCTGGAAAAACGAGTAGGACTCAGAAATTGCAAAAAAAAATAAAAAAACATCCTCAGTGAAAGAGTCACTGTTCTGGTTTGCAGACAGGGAACAAGTATGTGGTGTTCTCCTTCTTCGCAGAGTAAACCAGCGCAGGTAGCACAGATCTTTGATTAATATGTTTGACAGACAAAATTAAATCTTGGACTGGTTGGATTCATGCCAAATTGAAATGTTATTGATAGAAAGTTTTACTATTAGACTCAAGCAAATTTACAAAGAAATTAAACAAAATCAAACACACAACAACGACCCTGCTAGCAAAGCCATGTCATATGATGGGAACACAAGCAATCATTACAGACTCAATTGTTGATTGACGCCTAGTCTGCTTGATGGCAAAAGCAAAAGCTCTGGGAACTCGGACTGAATTGATGAAGCATTGTATATAAAAGTCCAGGTGTCATATCAGAGTTTACACAGGTTAATTTACACGGTGTCCACTGTAAATAGTCTATCACCATACGTATTCACATTAAATCGGTAACACTGTCATCCACAAATGTTTAACCAATCATTTGATGTTCCATACTCATTAAGGTGAAATCACATCTACAGTGGTGTCAAAAAGAAGTCAGAAAGCTTCAACTCCTCCACCGAATGTTTTTGCCAACCTTTGTATTTTTAGAAATGTGTGCCAGTTAATGAAACATGGATATTTTGCCGTGACAACCCAAATTGACCTAAGATGCATGATGGGTCCTTTGACAATCCTTGTACTCTAGAACTTGATTTGAGTCCAAATTAAATTGATTGGTCATGACTTAGAAAGTCACAGACCTGTGTAGATGAAGGTCCTACACTTTGAAGTGCATGTCAGAACAGAAACTCATGCCAGGAAGTCCAAGGTAATCTCTGTAGACATCAGAGTTCTGGGGAAGGTCATAAAAACAAGTGCTATAGCATTGGACGCTCCGTGGATCATTGGCTACCCAGCCATTTGGCCAAAGTAGGTAACCAACAAGTATGGTCCAGGCCAGGTAGGGGACCAAGGACCCAATGGCCACTCTATCAGGACTTTAGAGTTTCTCAGCAGATGGGAGAACCTGCCAGAAAGACAACCATCTTTGCAGCACTCAATCAATCAGCCCTTTACATTAAAAGGGCTTGATGCAAGTCATTACTGAAAAAGGCTTGCAAAAAACAACAGGGCAGAATAAACCATTTTGGACAACATTGTTCAGGTACTGGTATTGTTTTTACTGGTATGTTCAGTGATATTGATAAATGTTGTAATGCATAGAGGAAGAACTTTGTCATACAGCTGGTTTTGTTTTGCATACCTGACGTTAAAATGTCTTACAGTGCATTGTTGGATTATAATGTGCCTGTACCAACAATTATTTTAATGTCAGTTCTTAAGTAGCTTGGTTCAGTTCTAGTCAGTTTGTGAAAATGATGGTGGATATGGTGCTACCTGAATTAAAACTGATTGGTTCATAGTGTGGAAATATAAGGATAGTCGTCACAATGTCACTATAATGACAATTATAATTAAATATTTGTCAATCTACTTTGACTTTCAGACAATTACAATCAGTTAGGATGTGCAAAATATGTAAGGGGTAAAAAGGGTTTCATATGGGGAGGGTCATCCTCTCGCTATTTTACAACACTTAAGTGTAAATCTTTTAAATGACAGAAGAGTATTCTTTCCACCAGCCAGGCTCTCAAGTAGGCCCTGAATCACCATATCTAATCAGATTATCTAGTGCTCAAGCAAAAAGCATCAAGAGTTGTTTCTGGAGTTTGTGAAGTTAAAAATAAATGGTGTAAAAACAGTCTCCTCTTGTGTGCACCACCACAGAAAACAGTCCCAGACTATATGGAAAAAGAGAGATACGCTTACCTTTGATTGCACTGATTACACTATTGCCATCTTTGATTACATCCTTGAGAAATTTGCTTGTTCTTTCCAATTCTAATTCATAACATTTCAGTCTTTCTCTAAAATCCGGACTATCCCCATAGCAGTCGCTGAACTCAAGAGGAGGATGCCCCATTGCTTATTTTAGGAAGTATGTACAATATTCTAGATGTTGAGATTAGAATCCTTTAAATTAAAGCATCGTATAACAGGAGAAGAAAATGCTTTTCCAAATAATCAATTGGGAAGCCTCCAGAAATAAATAACGCTCGAGATCCCGTGTAACGCAGTAATGGTAAGGTTTCGAGTGGCATTCATTCATTACATAAACAATACACGATTATTCTTGTTCCTTCATTCTTATGTTTCTTGGTGTTTATCGTTTTTTGATGTCGATACTCCCATATTTTCCTGACGATATTTTTTTATATTTGCGTTGGCTGAAAGAGTAAACTGAGAAAAGCAAGCACGGCCTTGAAGGCACTCCTCTTTCATACGCATATTGTACTTCTTAAAGGGACAACAACAACCTTATCTTGGACAGTGTCTTGTGAGCAACATTAAAAAAGCACTTCCGAATCATAAAATATGTATATATTTGAAAATAAAAGTGGCCAGCGTATCAGCAAAAAGAGTCACAAACGGAATCGT
This sequence comes from Novumbra hubbsi, assembly GCA_016801125.1. NCBI lineage: Eukaryota > Metazoa > Chordata > Actinopteri > Esociformes > Umbridae > Novumbra > Novumbra hubbsi. The sequence continues at coordinate 29,346 of JACXGK010001623.1, read as the reverse complement.
TATAGAAAATGTAACTATGTAAACATTAACACAAATTAAACATTAACACCTTCCAAGGTCATAAATGCAGCCAATGATGTCCTTCTTTGCTGCAGTAAATGAACTGTAGAAATACTCAGGAGATTCAAAATATGGTGTCTAATCATGGAGCACTATGTGCCACATCCAGCCCCACTACATTTTCTACCCACTCTTTAACTCCTAACGAAACACATTGTAATATGCTGTAGATCACAGGTGTCAAACCGGATCCACGGAGGGCCGAGTGTCTGCAGGTTTTCGCTGTCACCTTGTACTTGATTGATTAATTAGGTCACTAATTGGTTAGGTCTACCCTCACCTGGTTGTTTAGGTCTGAACTGGGAACCAATTTACAGGAAAAAACAAAAACCTGCAGACACACGGCCCTCCGAGGAACCGGTTTGA
>JACXGK010001623.1:8035-28820 GCA_016801125.1 Novumbra hubbsi | reverse complement strand
TGGAATAGATATTGCCTTAGAGCACAGGTGTCAAACCGGATCCACGGAGGGCCGAGTGTCTGCAGGTTTTCACTCTCACCTTGTACTTAATTGATTAATTAGGTCACTAATTGGTTAGGTCTACCCTCACCTGGTTGTTTAGGTCTGAACTGGGAACCAATTTACAGGAAAAAACAAAAACCTGCAGACACACGGCCCTCCGAGGAACCGGTTTGACACCCCTGCCTTACAGCTAAGAAACTATGCTATCTGCTGCAGTGAATACATTGCAGGTAATACTCAGGAGAGTGTGTAGTCAGAAAATTGTGTCAATCATAGCAGCACTATGTTTTTTAAACCCTTCTTAACCCCCAATGCATGTTTGGTATTCTGACAAAATCAGGTCACTGCATTTACTAAAAGAAAAACTTTAGAATAAAGATGTCAATGATTGTGTCATTAAGTGGTCAATTCAAGTGTTACAATTATCCCCTTGGAAGGTTATTTGTCTTACTGGGAGGGGCAGACTGATCAAGCGCAGTGCAGCGCTCTGGGACTCCACCGGTGGTGTGGGAAAAGGAAAGGCCTGTGCATAACACTAAAATAGTACTGGTACAAATGAATAGTGATGTGTCCTTGCTGTTGTTTAATGGACAAACAAAGGCTGGTAACACAAAACTGGTACAAAGTAATAATGACATGTCCATAATTTTGTTGTATGCCGCCATGAAAGTGTTTAATAACAACAATATGGAGAAAGACATATCCAGAAAGACTTGCGAGAAACGCTAAATTTAAAATCCAAGATGGCAACACATATTGCCGCAAACAAGACAAGTTGGGGAAAAAGGAAAAAAGAACCTAAGCATTTCAATAGTTCTTTTAAAGTTCCTCCACCTGTTAATTTAAAATTGTTTAGTCTATATGAAAGACAAGGATGAACAACGATTAGAATTCACTATGTAATGAGCAAAATTAAATCACAGAAGGGTTTTATGAATAATACCCAAAAATATTTTATGTCAATTAAAAAACAGAGCTTCAAACTGTTGAATGAACTCAAACTTTCAGTTTTTAATAAAATATCAGCACAGAGAAAACAACATTTATACATCTTGACTCATAATCTATAAAAGCATGTTGAAAAACAACCTTTTCGTTGTGGCCCATTTTGGGGTGGAGTAAAAAGCCAGCAACACTTACACAGTAACACTTACTTACTCAGTGAGGTGTTGGTCCTTATGGACCTTAGCCTCCTGCCAGATGGGAGCGGCTGAAACAGTTTGTGTACAGGGTGGGAGGGGTCAGTCGCAATCTTTCCAGCGCACCTCAGGGTACTGGTGGTGTACAGGTCCTCGAGGGATGGCAATTACACACTATTTCAAATTCCATCAATTTGACACCTTATTCTGACTTTAAACACTGTCCTGAATATTTTCTACAACACAATTACTGAGGTATAGTTATAGGTATAGTTTATTTCCCAAGTAGTAATTATGTTCATACATTTTAGCAACAATAATTGATCTGGAGTGATGTCGTTAAAATTGACCTTTATTTTGAAGGGAACATATGAAAACCAAACGTCTTATTGTTGCTGGCGAATTTTTAATTTTGCCTGCATTTCGCTAATATATTTTGGTCTGTTTTTCCTAAACCGAATGTTTCCGAATAGTTCCTTAGAAAACCTTTTTAAGTCAATACATTTTTTGTAATTAAACTGAATATTGTTAACGCATAGCCGCGGGAAGGCGCGTTGCATTTTGGTAGATTAATTCGCTTGTCACCATGGGTACGCGCATGCGTCAAACATATCCTTAAACTCAAATGCATTGGCATGATGAGTTCCTGCTGTTGTGAAGCAACTGGGAGACCTATATTCACTGATTTACTGCTCTTCACATATTAATGTGTTGGGCAATTTTACTTGCCTATTTCTGGTGTAGCACGAGTTGTCTATCTTCCTTGGCACACTTTGGTATCAGTTACTCACTGCATATTGGGTCATAACTAACCCTGGCGTTGTTGTTTGTTGTTCACTGCGAGTTTGTGTTTCGTGGTCTGTTCTGGGCCATCTCGTTTTCGCCCTTTGCCAAGCTAGCATACTGCTGTTCCTTGCTGTCCTGGTTGGTGACTATGTGTTTTGCGGTGTCCCGTGGAATGGCTGCCACTTGTTACCTTTCGGCAGGGTTCAGATACCCCTAACGCCTCCTCTTGTGGGGCAGTTGCAGTTCCTGGGGTTTACAGGCTGTCATTGTTTTTTGCTTGGCAGCATTTTTTGATTGTCTTTGGCAATGGTCATGCTCATCTGAAGTAGCGAGTGAAGAAAGAGTGAGCAGAGCCAAGGTTTTGCCAATGCATGTGTCGATGTCTCCCCCATTCTCGTCCTTTTCCTTCGGCTTGCGGTCGAGGGATTGGGAGGTTTTCCCCAGAATTTTCAGTATGGGTGCCTCTGTCAACGGGACTTTTTTGCCTTCTACTTTATGTGGTTCTATCTCTTCCACTGGGAGCTGATTTTATGGAGGCGTCTGACTACCTCAGGGTGGTGAGTGGAGGTTGGACCTCCCTTTGTCACTACAAAGGTGGTTGAAATCAGTTACATTGTTGGTGATCCTTCCACCCCCATATCTCCTCACCCCTTGCTCCAACGTAACCCCTTAACCATGTAAACCACCTTTTTCTGGTCATGCCTGTGATCCCACAATTTTTGCCGAAAGGGTACCTTGGATTATTTCTATAACCTTGGTTCCTGGAGGGAGAGGACAAGGGGTCACACTTTTTGGGCACCACGCCATTCGAGACGCTTTGAGGAGCAGGTATCGCTACATTAGCATTAATCAGAATCAGCTTTATTACCAAGTATGTTTACACATATAGGAAATTTGCTCTGGTACAGAAAAAAACAGTAAGTAGTATGAGGTAAAACAAAAATGTCAATGACAGTAAATCTAAAATATGCAAACATTGACTGAATAAGTGGAAAAGTGCAATATACAATAACGAAGTCCAGAGAAGTGCATTCATGTAGACAGGAAGTCAGTGATCCACCTGCAAGTGGATTCGGGCACTTGCAGCTGGGAGAGCTTGTCCTGCATCAGAGCTGGAATGATTGTATTAAAGGCAGCTGAAGTCCACAAACAGGATCCCGGTGTAGGTTCCTGGGGAGTCCAGGTGCTGAAGGATGAAGTGGAGGGCCATGTTGATTGCATTGTCTACAGACCTGTTGGCCCTGTAGGCAAACTGCAGGGGGTCCAGGAGAGGTTTCATTAGCTGAAATGGAGAATCGGGCAGGATGGATATGTTTTGTGCATTGTGGCACCCTATAGACACAACCCAAGGTTGGGACCAATGGTGTAGTTAAATTAGTCAGTAAAAAAGACTCAAGTCTCTTAAAAAAAGAGCTGTTTCAAAATAACATCACTAATGTATTATGAATTCTTAGCCTTATTGCTAAAAGTCTAAGCTGTGTTGAAATGAAAATTAATAAAAATGAAAAATGGGTTGATCATGTTTTATTAGCTGAAATAAACGCCACAGACATTTTCCATAACCACAGAAAATGTATTTTGCTAAAATGTTGCTATCAAATTTAATTACATTCCTTCTAGGAAGCATTTTCCCTTTGGCAAGTGAATCCATTCATTGACATGTATCAGGAAGCTGGTTAAACAGTATGGTCATTTCACACAAAAAAAGGACACTCTAAAAGGATCTGTTATACACATTGTAAGGCCACATTTCTCGAGTTTTAAAGTAGAATGCAGTTTGCATGCTGGCAGTAGTAATACAAACTAGAGCTGCTGTCAGAAAATAGAATGTTATTTTTTGTACCGTAAGTTTCCAATACCGATTTGGAGCATTTCGTATCACACCCACCCAACCTCACAAAAACCGACAGGTTTAACTGCGCCAGCCAAGGACCTAAACGTACAGAGCAACATATCTGTATTCCCAGTCATGTGAACTCCTCAAAAATGGGCCTAATATTATGTACTTCAACTGACTGATTTCCCTATATGACTTGTAATTCAGAATTATTTTTATGCATTTATATGTTTTGTCTATTAAAGGGCACTGTGTAGAATCTTGTCTCTAACTTTTACAAATTGGAATTTTAAAACAAGTTCCGGAATAGTAGAAGCTAGTCCACATTCCTAGTCCTCAAACTATTAGAAACAGTAGCTTTAATTATTCCCTCCAGAAGTGTTCGTCATTTAAGATAGTACTACAGTAAACATTTAGCCAATGGCCCCTTTACAGGGAAAATATGGACATACAGTTTTTAAAAAAACGATACAAATGTCTGCCACCCCACAACGCGCACATAAGAACAGCCTTTGGCAGTGCTATATTGAACCGCTTGTAATGTCGCAGTCTCAACACCAGGTCGTTCCAGCATCAACCATTCTCCCGGATTCGGTTCGTTTTTTGTTCCCTTTAAGGATTTTACAATTTCCATGAACGCTGCGCAAACCACGTGACTTTCTGTTCAAAACATTGGTTACACGTTTCACATCCGTAAAGTCATAGAAGATGGCGGAAGTTGACGAATCAAGTAAACCTATGGTAAGAAATAAAATGCATATTTCAACTGTTCTTGTTCATTGTATTATTTCTATATTATCTAGCATACTATACGCGAAGTAAGTGTTTCGGCTGTTGATATGCTATTCAGTTGAGGGAACAAGGCAATGTTTCAGTAGGCTACCTTATAGGTAAAGTTATAGCTAGCATGCTAACGTTAGCGTTCTGGGTAAAAGTAGATCATGGCTATAGGGACTCATTGACTGCTACTGCAGTACTAGCACAACTAGCTAGCACTTTACTTAACGTAAATTGAAACGACTCTATTGTGTTAGGAAGAACCATTGAGGAAGAACGGTTAGTTGGCTAGTGTCTGTAATTGTCTGTCGGAACTAGATAGCTAAACTTAGAAACAAAAGGGCGTTACACAGCTAAAGCACCTAGCTAGTCTCTATCATGCAAAGACAACAGCCCCCTGACCAAATCAAGTTTGCTATATCGGTTGTAATATAATGATTACATTCATGTCTACTTGTATCCAGTTTGCAGGCCTGTCAGATGTTTCCATTTCAAAAGACATCCCTGTTGAGGGAGAGATCAATGCCCCTGTTGGGACCTCCAGTCAAGATGACGAATACTCCACACTGGATGAACCGGTCAAAGACACCATAGTATGAATTCTTATTCTAGGAAATCGAATCTTACTTTTCACCTTTTCTATGTAAATTTTCTCTGTTACTAGTGATAAGTGATTAGTGATTCTGTTAGACAATTAAATAAAAAAAACATTACACAAATTCAATATGAAAGACTGACATTAACATTTGTGCTATTAGTTGTGCCCATTACTTCAGTGTTCATCATACATACATTTTTCACATAACTTCATTAACAGTTAAACAACTATCCAGACAACCACATAATGTTTTGTTTGTGCTCTAAATATCTTATATTTTTCATTTGCAGTTACGAGATCTGACAGCAGTGGGTAAAAAGTTTGTTCATGTGATGTATCCTAAGAAGAGTTCAGCATTACTGAGAGACTGTAAGTATCACTTATACACAGTTTATTCCAAGTAACCTATGAAATGCACACGGAAATGCATGTGCTAGTAGACATAAATAAAGGTGATTCTCTGTAAAAACTTGACAATGCTTACATTGTAAGGCTGGGAAACGTAACTAACTCAGAGATAAAACATGCTGTTGTACACCAATTTGTCGGATTATTCCAACTGGTATGTAGGGATAATTGAACAACAGAAACATTTTCCAGGAAGTTGCCCATTTTACAGCACGCAACAAAAGATAACCGGTTAAATTATAAGGTGGTTCGCATTCTAAATTGGTTGCAGTGGTTTTATTGGCTTAAAGTGTTAATATGTACACAAGAAGGGCAGCCATACAGCATCCGGAGAGTATTCACAGCACTTCCCTTTTTTATGTTGTTATGTTACAGACGTATTCCACAATGGATTCAATTCATTTTTTTCCTTAAAATTCTACACACTATACCTCCTACTAATAATGTTTTTATTTTTATTTTTGCAAATCTATAGAAAAATGAAAGATTCACAAGTATTTACAGTCTTTGCCATGATACTCAAAATTGAACTCTGGTGCATCCTGTTTCCACTGATCATCCTTGATCAGCAGGACTGGTAACTCCTTAGTTCCAGGAAGAACAGGGGGAGCACTGCAAGAGAGAACACCAGAATTGTCAGGTCCGCTATTGACACCCCATTTTTGTTAGGTACCGAGATAAGATCCTCAGACCCATCGTCAGACCTTATTCTGTTGCAGTGGGACCTGGGTTGTTCTTGATGCAGGACAAAGCCCTGCCTCATGTGGCCAGTGTGTGTAGGCAGTTCCTGGAAGGCGAAGGCATTGATACCATTTACTGGCCATCATGTTCCCCCGACCTGAATCTAATTGAGAACCTCTGGGATGTTATCTATTTGTGCAACGGCCACTGCACCATGCAGCCCCCAATTAGCTCATGTCCATTGATGCCCGGAGCCAGGTCTGGGAGGAGACCCTCACCCCCACTCTCATCAGGAGCCCAGACGTTCTCGTGAGTGCATACAGGCACTTCTGACTCACGTTATCAGTTGGAAGTTGGAACAGCCTGTGATTTCAATGGCTTACTTAGATTTTTGGTGTGAGTTTGAATTCCGTTTTTGAGCAGTGTGATTTGGAATTAAATTCCTAAATGATTGTTGTTGGCGGTATTAATAGTTTGTTGTCCCAGTCAACTGAAATACTGTGCTCTTTCTTTTTACTTTGTTTTTTCTTTTTTATGTTGCGGGAACCTGTGAGTTGTCAGATCTACATATTTGGCCTTCACCCAGCCTAATGATTAAAATTAGGTTAAGGCAAGTCTATGTTCAGAGAATCCTGAATTTGTTAAGCCTTCTTTTTGGTGGTATGGTGTATTGATCAATTATACCGTTTGTAATTCTTTTTTTTTTTACCTGGTTTTTAATTAATGAATTATTTTGTGTTCTTCCTACATGAGTATTGAATGTGTAACTTTATTAAACTTGAAGTTATTTATCCAATTTTGCCTGGTGAAATGTGCTGTTGTAAATGTCTGATGTTCTGTTGTGTTTTTCTTTTTATTTCCTAGGGGACTTATGGGGCCCCCTATTACTCTGTGTGACACTGGCTTTGTGAGTATTTCATGTTTCAGTGTAGGATATTCTTTGAGTATGGAAGATGACCGGAGAAGGATGAACTATAGATTCATTATTTGCCTTTGTTTTTAGGATGCTTCAGGGGGGTTCAGTTGACAGTAAGGAAGACGAAGGACCCCAGTTTGCAGAGGTGTTTGTGATTATCTGGTTTGGATCTGTCATCATAACACTGAACTCAAAGCTACTGGGAGGAACAATGTACGTGTCCTTTTGGCAAACAATTCCCATTGTCTTGCTTTTAATCAGGATGCATTGCAACAGAATCACATGTATCACTGAAACTTTATTATTGGAATTAGAAAAAGCATATGGCATGGACAAAATTATTAGCACTCAAAAACACATATTGCACATTCATTGACAAAGATGCATAAACAGTTCCTGCCACCACCAGTAAGCTACCTTCTCTACTGCTACTTGGTACTTCCTGTAGCAGCAGGCCGCTGCAGTCGTGTAGCGGTGCCCTTGCATACCTGCTGGGTTTGGCCCTTGCTGAAGTTCAGTCACGTTTTGTTGTCTAACTTTCAGCATTGTATATTTTGTTTCTGAAATCCACACAGTTTTGTGTTCATTAACATTTTGACAGTGCACAGGCAGCAAATAGTGCTGCTGAGTGGCAATTTATATGCTGTACTCACCTGCACACTAATTGAAGATCACCTGCCTTTTATGTAAATATTTAGGGAGCCAATTATTTTGTCCATGCCATTTAAGTTCCCTTTTTAGCACTTTTAGCTCCTGTGATATTTTTGTTTCTCTGCACTTTAAACTAATCAGGTAGAAGGGGGTGAATATAAAAAAAAGTAATAAGAGAAACTTCAGGTAATTCATTTTTATGTAGATATTACTTGCCACGCAGCAAGGCAGTGAATGTACTCATTGTGTTTCTACATTTTCAACTTCTTCTGCCATTGGAGTATATGGCAGCCCATAGAACTGTATGGTACAAAGTTGGTCACAGATGATCTTCAAGACCAAAAAGTTAAGAAGGTTTTTTTGATTATCAAAAAGGTTTGCCAGTTACAGCCAATCGAATGCAATGGTGAGGGCACCAAACAGGAAGTGAGAGCTTATCTCAGCAAATGTTAGTCAGATTTTCGCCAAATTTATCTATGGTTGCCATGAGGATACTTTCGGTGTTTGGGCCCAATCGGCCATAGGGGGGCGCTATTCCAGAAAATTACTTGCTCAGAACTCCTGAATGTCAGCTAATCCCTCAGTTACATCTAAACTGACATAAAATGTCCTATCGCTGTTTACAGCCACACTTTTCACATGATCGCGTCAATCACCATGAACACTCTAGTGCAGGGGAGGCCAACCAGTCAGAGACCAAGAGACACATGTTTTACTGTGTTACCTAAAAGAGACACTTCATACACATGGGCACACATGAACATCCCTTCCTCACACACACGCTCAGCCAGATTTATTGTAAATGTCCCACCAACATGATAATGACAGAAATGGACTCCTACAGTACTCAGACCACAGGCCAGTCATTTTCAACAATGAACATTGTGTGCACTGTCTCACACAGACACAGTCCACAAACAAAATTTTAATCATTTACAATAGCGTTTTTCTTTTACTATGCATGTTACTTACTGGGACGTCTGGCATTCCTTGCCTTGAACAATCCTCTTCAAATCTGGCTTGTATTCCATTATTGCCACTCGAAGCAATTCTTTCACATGGGTGTCAGACAGAACAGATGCTTTGATTTTCCGTGTTTCAGGGTAGAAAATACAGACTCGCAGATGTATGTTGACCCAAACATTGACAGTATCTTAAGCGCAGCCTGTTTGACATTGGCACACTTTTCCAGAATCCAATGGTCCCTTCCCTTAAAGCAGGTTTCAATTGGTCCTCCTCACAAAGATCGATCATCTCCAACTCAGCCGCAGCCTCATCTGTGACTAGCGGGGCTTTCAAACAGTCCGTCTCAGCATTAAATGGGTCGACGAGGAACGTAAACTGTGACCTTTTCAGTTGTAGATCACGGAACCGGGCCACAAAGCTTTCGTGCAGCTTTTCAACCATTGTTGCATATCTGGCTCTGCTTATTCAGGGTGGTGCTGGTGACTTGCCCGCTGGCTTTTAGCAGATTTGGAAAATGTGTTAAATCTTCCTTTTGAATATGCGCCTTGAACAGCTTCAGTTTGTTGACAAACGCAAACACACTTTGCACCAGGTCAGGCAGCATGTTTAACTTACCCTGCAAGGTCAGTTTCAGTCTGTCCAAGTGACACAGCATGTCGACCAAAAAGGCCAGATCCATAATCCGCTCGAGGTCCAAGAGCTCGGGATAGTCCTTGTCCTACTCTTCCATTGGCCCATGCAATGTTCCAAGCCAGTTGATACGATGTATGCGTTGAAGTCTCTGAGTGCTTCAGTAAAAGCTTCTGCCTGACTTTTCAAAGTGACCAACTTGTGCTTGTGAAGTTCAGTTCCTTTTGGTAATTCCTGGTCGATGTTAGCATGGAGTGAGCAAAAGTGGCGCTGAAGATTTGAAGCTTTGAAATGCGCTAATGACGCCTGACATATAAGGCAGAAGGGCTTGCCGTTACGTTCAACAAAGAAATATAAACTCTCCAACTCTGTTAAAAATGTCCTGTGTTCATCTTCATATTTTCGTTTTGCTGTGCATTTTTTCCCTGTCATTTTGAGAGCGAACTTGACAAAAATTGTTTACTCATGATCTTGCTCCTACTGGGAAACTTTGAGGTATTTTCATCCCACCCACATGCGCATTTGACGAAAAAACTGTATTGAACTCAAGCAAAGCAAACACGCACATAAAAAAACACAAATACAAACTTCGATATGAACGTGAGAGCCGCATGCGGCTTGGGAAAGAGCCGCATGCGGCTTGGGAAAGAGCCGCATGCGGCTTGGGAAAGAGCCGCATGCGGCTTGGGAAAGAGCCGCATGCGGCTTGGGAAAGAGCCGCATGCGGCTTGGGAAAGAGCCGCATGCGGCTTGGGAGCCGCGGGTTGGCCAGGCCTGCTCTAGTCAATCGTCATATTCTGCTTGGCCCCCACATTGCTGCTTGCAGTTATATTTATTATTGTTAAATTGTCAGCCTAAAAGCTCTGTTTTCCTTTCTCTAGATCTTTCTTCCAGAGCCTGTGTGTGTTAGGCTACTGCATCATGCCCTTGACTGTGGCAATGGTTGTCTGTAGGCTGGTGCTGCTGGGGGGGTCTGGAAAGGTCAGCTTCATCATCCGACTGGTTGTGGTCACAGCGTCATTCAGCTGGTCCACGTTTGGTAAGCAGCTCTAAATGTCCGTTCTGTGTTTGTATAGATGACTTTGGGAATTCATCCAAAAGCAAATCAAAATGTGACAATGTCTGTCGGGAGACTGGTCTTGCAGTCGTAGTGAGACCCACATTGGACTCAAAATATAGTAAATTGGATAGCAATCTTTGCAGCGGGCTAACATGGTTAGCAGAATAATGGTGCAAAAACCCTAACATGTCATAAGACAAAAGGTGGGGCTCCAAACTTTCTCAGCGATAGAAGACAAAAGACTAAGGTTTTTTGGCTGTTCCCTCTTTCAAAGGGTGTAGTTATTGTTTTTGTACTGTATCTAGAGGATTGACAATGTGCGTTAGGAAAACAGAAGTTCACGCCAGTCCTGCAATGACAGACAAATAATTGCCCCACCATGTTAGGGGTCATCATGGCAGAGAGGGAGTTCCCAACTGTCCCAGGTAGTATGGCGAAACCAAGCTAATTGCAACAGACCTAACAGGACAGAGCAAGACTATTTGCAGACATGAAAGACTTAAGCCTGTTTAAGTTGATAGAGTGACAAACCCATCAATGGATATATACGTACATTGTAATGATTTACTAGTTGTATATTTTTATAGGATAAAGTAAGTCAATGTTAACTCATGCTGTACTCAAAATTACTATGTATGTTTTTCCAGCCTCTACAGCTTTCTTAGCAGATAGTCAACCTACCAATCGCAAGGCTTTGGTGGTGTATCCGGTCTTCCTGTTTTACTTTGTCATTGGATGGATGATTCTAACGTTCTCACAGTCCACTTAACTTTGGAATTAACTCATAAACATATATTGAATTTAACACTTCTTTTGCAATCAAAGGAAATAAATCCACGCCTTGTTGTTTGTGAAAAATGACAATTGTGGAGTTTCGAGTGTATTGTAAATTAAAAAAGTTGTGAATGTTAATTTGGTGCAAAATGGGAAATGTTGGTATTGTGCATTGTGCATGGTGCACAGTGCTTTTTTTCATATTTTGTCTCCATTATTGCTAAACTATGAAATGCAGGGAAGTACAATGCACACCAGAGTCAAAGTCAGTCCCTGTAATCATGTCAGGAAAGCTTATCTGCTTGATTTAACAAGCCTACTGTGTCTCACATGAAGAAATTACTTCTCTGATGAGTTTCCTGCCTTGTAAAATATCTCACAATACAATGACATACATCACAGATACACTATGTGATGGTAATACTTTGTAATATGTACATTAGCAGTAATAAAGGGACCTTAAACGTTGACCCTGTCCCTTGCCATGTACCTATTCCAATGATTATTATGATGCCCATCTATATGTATAGGAAACGGCAGCCTACTGCATACTGGCCATCATTTTATTTTTAACATTGCTTAAAATAAGTTATTTCCTTGATTTCGGTTAATTATTTTTCCAGTTGTTTTGATCAGAAATTAGGATTTTATTATCCAATATGTCGGTGGCTGTAGTTCACATGTTCTTTTTTTGTCATTTTATGTATTTCCTTCCGGGGCAAGTTATCTATATCTCCTGTCGTCTCTCAGTAATAGAATTGAATTCTATTAAAACAAAAATTCTGTACAAAATGAAAATAAAACTATTCTTGAAAACCTGACCCATTAAGATTTTTTTTTATATTTGTGTTTAAGTAATGAAATATGCTACATGGTCAATGTTGTTTATATTCCATTTAAGGTCTCTGAAGCATGACTCAAAATATATAATAGTTTCATGAAATGTGTTTTCTTTTTTTATGGAAATGCTATTTGTAAACAACCAGAAGCAGGTTTTTACTAGATCATTTCCCCCCCCCCAAGACCCCAAAATATGTTAAAATGGTGTTGGATTCCGTTATATTATCTGTAAGAGGAAGTTCATGTTTTTACTCATGGGCTTTTTTTTTGTAAAATGACTTGCACTTTTTGCAAGTCAATTTTTCAATGGTTCACTATAGTGCATTGTCAGAATGTGTTTAAGCATTTCTGAAAATCATCCGAAACACTCAAACACAATTCATGTTCTGTCAGATTTTCTTTCTGGATCTAGCTGTTGAACTCAGTGATTTTCAGTCTCCATAAGTTAATACTAAAACCAGAGAGCCATCAGGCTTCAGTACTACCACCTCCACAGGGATGGACCAGGGGCTGTAAGACTACTTACTTTGGCCATCTCTTCCTCTACAGCTTTCTAGCGATCTTTAGGGACACTGTAGGGACTGTTGAACCACCGGTATGTGCTGACATGGTTCTGGACCCGGTTGTGCACTCTAGGATTGTGTACAGCCATGGCCATGTGGTACAAGCAGTGGTGGGCGTTAACACGACCACGTTATCCCTTGGCTTGATCTCTTCCGTGAGGCATAACGTAATTGCCTTGTTTCAGAATGGGATGTGAAGCATCCTCTAGTCTACTTTTTTGTCTCTGCTATGCCTCAAGCCACTTCGCAATTCAGAGAATTCGGAAAAACGTCAATGCCATGGACAAAGCCTAAAAACATTTTTGGGGGGCCATTATCTTCAGGCCCTCAGTGGACATTACAACATGGACTCAGGATACTTCTGAAAAACATTGTCAGTGAACATTCTGTTGGTGCATCCACAAGCTAAAACTCAACCATGCAAATAGACGCCACACAAGATGGCGAAATGATGCCGCCTTCTCTGGACCTGAGCAAATGTAAGATGGACTGAGGCAAAGGGGAAAACTGTCCAGTGGTCCGACAAATTACCTTTTGAAAGTTTTTAGGGGAATCATGTACACCACGTCTCCCTTATAAAGACGAGGGACCATCTTGGCGCTAAACTGGCATGCCTGCAGTCCAGACCTCTCATCCATTGACAACAACTGGGCCATTATGAAACCGAAAATACAACAAAATAGAACCAGAACTGTTGCTGCTGAGATCCTATATTACGCAAGAATGGGGACACTTATTTTTACAGAAACATTTCTCAGTTTCAATATTTGATATGTTGCCTTTGCCCTATTTTCAACTAAATATCATGATAACTTATTGGCATATCATTGCATTTTGTTTTTATTTGCATTTTACACAGTGTCAACTGTGTGACCCAATTGTTGTGGGTAGACTATTATTTGAAAAACGCTAAAAGTAAATGTCACAGAGATTTACACTTTCTCAGTGGACTAAAGATTTACACTTTAACCACCATCAGTGGACTAAAGATGGTAGTTAGTCCATTGGGTTGGTGGGCTAAATATGGCCTAAGTGTAGTTTAGTCTGTATGCTATCCTGAAATATGCAGTACTGGAGATGAGGCACAAACAAATAACAATAGTGTATATTGTTCTGTTGTCCATCAAACACTGTGGCATGTATAGCATTATCCCACATACATTTCTTTTTACCAAGCACAGTGCACATTGGGAAAAACCCAGTACCTCCTAAGCTCTGCACACATCATCCTTCTTAACATCTTTACAGAGGCAGTATATATAAGGTTAATTCTCTGACTATGCCATCTTTCATGTCCCTGGGGGAATAGTTTAAAAAGAAATCAATAAATATCAATGTTTTAATTCTTATTTGTGTACATGGCACTAGGACAATTCACATTTATTAGATCATATTTTTTTTTTTTTGTGACTTTATTCTGCTGTTTTGGAATCAACCACTCAGTTTCACACCTGTCCCTCGACCAGACTTTTGACTTTCAACTATGTCAGTTTATATTAATATTCTTATTAACTTTAAAAGTAATAATATATAATACTTTAACTTGAGTCAAATAAATCATAACAAGTTTTGTCTTTAAGCATTTTCGGAATTGTCTATTGTTTTTTATACAAAATACCACTGTCACCCAGTTCTGTTGTGCACAATAACGTTTTTTTCCAAAGGTTGATAGCTTGGTGACTATAGAAACAGCTAGGAAGCTAGGAGCACACAGTGACATTGGACGTACACTGGAGGATCCGAAAATGGAGACAATTGAAAAGTAAATATCCCTGTTTGTTGTGCATCATTTCCAAACATAAATTCAATAAATGTCAAGGGAATATGAAATACATTTGTTTTATATAGTATATTTTGTGACTTGGTATGGCTAGTTCCAAAACCTTTATTCTCATTGCTTGTTAGCTGGTGGAAAAACAGAGAAAATGTCATTTCCATCACATCATGTACATAAATAATATGATCTAAGTATAAAACACATTTAACTTGTGTTAAATACATTTAAATAGTGTGCTACAATGCATTTAAAACAGGAGTATGTGCTTATATTTTAAATAAATAAACTAATAAAAAATGTAAATTCCTAATAAATGTTTGTTCAACCATAGTTATATATTGCTACTGCACAAATAAGAGAACATGATTTACTGTAACAAAGAGATACATCTTCATAACATTTATATCACCAAAAGAGGAAGTAGTTGGAGAATGACCCATAAATACTACAAGTAATTGTTTTAAAAGCCCATATTTTCCAGAACATTATAGATAGATTTAGTGCAGGGTAAACTTGGAGTAACTTCTAGAACTTTCTAGTAATATAAATAGTAATAATAATACAGTGGCCGTAAGGCCACCAATTTAGTTCCAGCTGTCTCAGTGGACACATACCTTGCTGGATGCCTTGAAGTATGATGAGTACGACTGGGATGTAATATGAGACTTAAAAATGGTGGGATTCCTGATGTCTCCAAAGCGGTTTTACCAGGTTTCCCTGCTATCTTTGCCTATAGGTCAGCAAGGACACCAAGCCGCACTACCACAGGCGTGACTGGCCACTGCAAACCAAGCTCTTTATAGGGAGGAACATCGTCAAGTGGGAGACAATGGTGGAACCCCAAAGGTGCTGATGCCACCACTGCACATCAAATTGGGCCTTATCAAACAATTTGTCAGAACTTGATAAGGAGTTGGCAGATTTTAAGTACCTTCAAGACTTCTTTCCTAAGCTGTCTGAGGCAAAAGTCAAAGCCAGTGTTTTCATTGGACCACAGATGAAGAAGATCCTGGAATGCAAGGACTTCCCCAAGAAGCTCAATCACAAGGAGAAAGCTTCTTGGAACAGCTTTGTTCCATTGTTTTGAGGCTTGCATAGGTCAAAAACTATGTGGAGCTAGTTGTGGCTCTGTTAAAAACAATGTCCATATGCTTGATGCTCATCTTCATCATTTCAAGGGAGCATACACAGAGGATCACCAGCTTCCACCAGGATATACTGGACTTTGTCTACTACCAAGGACAGTATAATGAGAACATGATGAGAGACTCGAAAAACGACTTATTTCTAAGTAGTTTGTAGTTATTTTTTGTACTACTTTAGTATGAATACATGTTAATTTGGATTCATTTGTTTTTTTTTTCTGACAAAAAGTAGTACTACTACTACATACTACATACATACTACTGAAATGAACACAAGTTTGAACAGCCTGTGATTTTGTTTTCCACTGAGTGTTGTTCTATAATTTTTTTTCAACAAATTACACAATGTACAGAAAATATTTTGATGTTTATTAATACATATTGTTCATAAAGTCCCGATGTGTGAGTTAAGTGTTCCTTTTCTTTTTTGAGCAGTACAGATCCTCAGTACGGTGGAGGAAAGAACAGTATGGGGGCAGGAAGAGGGCCAGGAATCACGAACCATTCCTGAACCACCTTGTTTTATACCAAACATTGTCCCACACGTTGACACAGATGACCCCCTCACTTTCACAGACCAGCTCAATGTCATTGGGTGTACAGTGTAATATGCTTCACAGTTATGTTCTATGCTTCATAGATAACTTGTGCCTCTTCTAAATGCAGGTAGTAGTTGGTAAACTCAAAGAGGCCACCTCAAAGGTATTGTTGCCCACAATGGCATATTCTGAAATATGGATTATTTTTTGGAAATAATATATATTCTATTTTGATTTTGTATTAGCTACTAAAAACTGCCATTGCAAAAAAAATAAAAAAATACATAATGAGACCTCATACATAACTAACCCGATAAAAAAGACAAATGTTACCAAACCCCCAAAAAAGTTTGACCGCCAAACTCCACTTTTTTTAACCAGAGCTATGTTATAATGTACGCTGGTTTTCCCCCTTCATTCTTAGCCACAGTCCAGTGCTGGAGTTGAATAGTATGCACAAAGCATCCTTTGGACCCGGTTTATGCTACTGCTGTGATTTAATGTTCCAAGCCCTTCCCATTTCCCCTAGGCTGCCTCTCAACATTCTGCCTCCCATCTACACCAGTGCTGGCTATAGTGATTTCTGAACAGGGATGCAGGACCCAGGACTTTAGGCCCCATGTTGACCCTGGTTCCAGGACTTTGGATCGATCATAGGACACTTGAACATGGCGTTCTTCAGCTGTTTGTGCTCATTTTTTGTAAAGGCAAAAGTAAGATTTTTCTTAAAGATACAATGACTGCAATCTGATCGGTTTTGAAATGTAGATGTACGCAACGATGAACTTTGTAATGTAAAATACTTTGCTCTTTAAGAAATCTACTCCTAGTATGTGGAAGCAAATCGTTGTTCACAGGCACACATATTGAGGTTGTTATTTTCAGAGAGAAACAATAAAGTAATAGTAACTTGCTTCAGTTTCATAGTAGTGTTCTGTGCTGCATCTTAGTGACTCCCAAAGTAACGGACATTCCAGGCAGTTGGTAGTGGGTGTAGGAATGAAGTGAATGCTGGATTGTTCTCAGTGAACATGCTCTCTAGAAGTTATATCAGAGTTACCGCAGCAACAGGATTTAAAAATTTAAGTAGAAAAGTATAACTTTTCAGAAGTACCAGAAGTAAAAAAAAGTTAGTTCGAAAACTAGATAATGACATCAGTTATTAAATAAATGACTACATGTCTTAAGTTTGAATTTGTTTTTGTTTTATACTTTTCACTACAACAGTGTTTGACCGCCACAAAGTGTTTTATATACCACAAATGTTTTATTGAAAAGTGCATTACGTAGTAGTTTTGCATGGAGTATAAGAAAATGTAAAAAATATAGCTGCTATAATTGTGGAATGTGTTTTACGACATTCATCACTGGGACGTAATATGGGTGGGTGCATACAAAAGCGTATTGTAAAATGCCAAATTTCTATTCGTTCTATTGGTTCACTCATTTTCTGATGAAATTAGACAACAAACAATGAATAGTTAAGGCAATCAATGTGCTGTCTAAATAGCTTTTTTTTATTATTATAAAATATCAAAAATATTATCTATTAAATAATATCAATTTTTTATTACATAGTCAAACAAAAAGAAAAATGTAACTAGGTGGAAGGGTAGTTTTGAATGCCCAATGCTGAACTAAAGCTAACTGCCACAAGGTAGAAGCAAATTATGGACATGCCATTTATAAAATGCCTACAAATTTGTTAAAAGCCCATATAATACCACAATAACTAATCCAAGACTTATAACATTTCATAATGTGTGGACAATCTTTTTTCAGGTGCTGTCCTCTTCATGGGGCTTCAAGAATTCAGGTGAGTTTAAGAGAATGGCTATAACTCAGTAATTTATTTAGGTACTCGACATTGGAAGCCAACTCTAACTGCTCATAAGGCTTTATTCCCTTTCTATACACCTTTTCATTGGAAGAAAACCATTATGTTTAACACACACACGTCTTCGCCATTCTTTTTCATTCAATTACAATGTATTCACAAAAAGAAGATGGAGTACAGTGTAATGATTTGATATGGAGTTTTAGGACCTATGTAGGTATCCCAGAAAAGTAGAAACATTTAGTTGAGATTTTATTGGAATGCACCTTATAAAACCAATAAAACTGCAGTTTGCCACTGACTGACTATTATTTATAATTATTGACTAAATTATTGATGTCCCTATCCCATATAATCCAATCCAAGTACTTGGCATTCGGCCCAGTGACCGGCAGTAAGTAACTGGATCACTTGTTTTTAACTATATAGTGCTGCTTAGAAGTATGTAAATCCTTGTGCATTTACAGATTTTGATTGTGTTCACCATGAAATATTTCCTCTTTTTTATCTGACATATCAGGGTTATAGTTATCAATTCGATTTGTTGGTTTAGAGGAAAATATGATTGTAGTAGAACAACTTAATTAAAAAGAAATGTGTGTATCGACCCGGTTAGTGTCTATTTTTTGTTCCAGTATTTATGGGTTGTGCTCCTGATATTCTCTTTTGAGTAAGTATATGACTCAATAATTATTTTGAGTATTTAAGCTTAAAACATAAAGTACTTTTAAAAAGTGTAATAGCTATTATAGCCGAGTTGTCCGACATAATAGCCGAGGTGTCCTACATTTATTAGGCAGCTATATGCTGAAGCTGTGAGACTTCAGTAAAACATTTTAACTTCTAAATGAATGCTAATTACGTATTAAGAATCAACAATTGCATTGTCACTTATTGTTAGAAAGGGGGTTAAGAATGTAAAATATTGTTTCTTGACTCTGTTTAAGTTTGTGAAATCTTGTAATTCACCCCCTTACTAACTGAAATGGTATGGCCTTCCTGGAGGGGGAGGGGTGTCTGAGGTGGGAAATTTGTTCAAGAGGAACCAGATGGTTTTCAGCATGAATGGGGTCAGGAAGGGCAGGTTCTGTAAGGCTGGTACAGTTGTTCGCAAATAGAAAGTGATCCAGAACTTTGGAGTACATGTCTTTTGGTCCAACTTGGTTTTCGTTTGCCTGTTTGAAACTTTTTATTCATGATTTTGTGTAACTCTTACTCTCAATCACTTAATGGAATCTGTACTGTTTTGACCTCCACCACCAGACTATTGTTGGGTGTTCTGGGCGTCAATGCCCTTTCTATTTGTTAATGAGTTGTCGGACAAAATTTCAGCAGCTGCTTGGAAAAAATGGTGAGTATGAGACATCCCCTATGTCCGTTGTAGCACAGTTGGTAGAGCATGGCACTTGTAATGCCAGTGTGGTGCGTTTGATTCCTGAGACCACTTTTATGTGAAATGTATGAATATATGACTGTAAGTCACTTTGATTAATGAAGTTATTTTTAGCTAGTCCCATTAGATAGAGAGACAACTTACACCAACTTTAACAAAAAAACTAAAATACTGCTTTTTAACAATTTGAAGAGTTAATGGTTTTTTGGAATGCTTTTGACGTGCTTTGCCAAAATAACATTTTCAGTCCTCTACAAAATGTTTGGATTAATTCATTGGTATCTATATTTGTCAGTAATTTAATATATATAGTTATTTTAAATCCATTTGAAATGGCACATAATAAAGCTTTTATACTTTGTTGGTGGTATTTTCTAAAGTTGTATGACAAACTCTAATATTAATACCATCCACTGTTTAGAGAGAATGGGACCTTTTGAACTCGTTTGTTCCCTGATGTAACCACACACTCCCAATCCTGATGGAATTTTAATCAAATAGAAATGTACAGTAAGATTTGTCAGTTGTGTGGGCTTTAAACCAGTTGTAATCAATGGCTCGCATTGTAGTAATTTGGTCTTACATTACTAAGTAGGGTTTGAAACAATGATAGCCTTACAATTCCTGTTAACAATAACAAGGATTCAGTTTTAAATGAAGAGAATTGTGTTTATTGGGAGAGTATAAAGTCAGTGCTATTATTCTGTTCATGATAAAGCATAAGTCAATGATTTTAGTTTTAAATTGAATGTTTTTTGACATATTTTATGAAATAAATTAATAGATTATTATAGGTAAATATTTATTTCTAATTAACTATTGAACTGATTGCAAATTAATGGCTTTTTAGGCCATGGGTATTTTGTTTTCTTGTGTTAATCAACTTCATATACGTAGCTGTACAGTAGTCAGAAATCAACATGGTCATAAGATTGCCTGTAAAGGGTGGGATATGTAGTTAGTGATGCTCTCAGCAGTACAGAGAACACACTATGATAAAATATGCAGAGCCCCTTGGGACTCTGTGGTATAAACGTCTCCCTTTGTGTCAACACTCCCTCCCATTGCTTGGGATTTCCTGTCAGCCATTAGCCTCTCATCTACACCGACCCTCCCTGCTCCACCATGGCTCTTTACTTTTCCGTGGAATTAAATCATCTGGTTCTCAATTTAGGAGTTTAAACAGAAGCAGCACCTCAATTACCAGAGACAACTATCCTGATCAGTGCTCTTTTAACCCAACACTGAGATGGATATCATATGTTCTACTCAAGAGAGGGAAGCAGCAGTTTGCTCTGTGGCTAACCTTTGCTTCACTCTAGAAAGAGAAAGACTGCATTCTGTTATGGAGAACCAAATCTCCTCTGTATAACTTTCTAGTCAACTTGTAAAAGATTGGCTTGATCACCTCTCACCCCCCCCCCCC